>LPNX010228787.1:0-20838 GCA_001517045.1 Pseudotsuga menziesii | reverse complement strand
TTCGACATATCTCCCTGTGTTTTTACTCAAATTTCGATCGGGAGAGCTCATTGGATGTGGAATTTGATTCCGCATCCAACGAGTACCCACACTGCATACTTTTTATGGACCCCGCAACCCCAAAAACAAGAAATACCTGAAAAAATGTGATGATGACATCATCATCACATTTTTTCAGGTATTTCTTGTTTTTGGGGTAGCGGGGTCCATCAAAAGTATGCAGTGTGGGTACTCGTTGGATGCGGAATTTGATTCCACATCCAACGAGCTCTCCCGATCGAAATTTGAGTAAAAACACAGGGAGATATGTCGAAAATACGAACAAAAAAGTAGTTTTTTATAATGACAAATATGTCAATTCAACCATTATGGTTGACTTACTTATTGAAATTCTATTGGTTCTTTAATTCCAACTCACAAAAACTTATTTTGGCACGTTTTCTTATAAGGCCCATTTTAGACCCCAAATTTCCTCTAATGTTTGAAGTTGTACCTGTTAAGACCTGCAAATCAAAACAAAAGGGGCATTGTAAGGTCGGACAGCCTGCACATTTTAGGCTTTCATCACACCCAGCATAGTCAATCAAGCAAGCTTGATCAACAAGTTCTTTACTTGGGATATTGAGTGGTAAACCTTGGCTTCTGGTGCAGTGCTGGNACACCTCATAGAGACCTCGTCTCTTGAGATATGCAATCATCTTCAACTTCCATTCCGAATAGCTTGTGAATGGGGTGAGAGGAGGGATTGATGAGTCCACTCGAAGTTGTACCTGTTAAGACCTGCAAATCAAAACAAAAGGGGCATTGTAAGGTCGGACAGCCTGCACATTTTAGGCTTTCATCACACCCAGCATAGTCAATCAAGCAAGCTTGATCAACAAGTTCTTTACTTGGGATATTGAGTGGTAAACCTTGGCTTCTGGTGCAGTGCTGGAATTTTGAGCTATTGCTCACTTTCCATGGAGAAATCTATCAAAAATCTTGTTCTTGAGAGATTGTTCTTCGTCCCGCCGCATGCTCTGATACCATATTAATTCTTGCACATGATCTAGGAACTAGGAATCAAAATCATCAAAGAATTATTAACAAATACTCATGAATTGGAAATAACTAGAACACCAAATAGGTTTCCTCTCTGTATATTATATAAACAATAAAGGATTACAATTTCCATGCATAGCAATAGCTTAACTCCATGAAGAATTCGAATAACTAAGGGACAATTCGAATTCAGTGAGTGAGTCTAGCTTAACTGACTCTTTGCCATGCAATCTCACTCAGTTAACCACTTCATCAAAACCCTAATTGACTCACCAAACCCTAACTGAAGTTGGAGTGCAATAAATGACTAAATCTCAACTGAAGGAGATCAAACATATGTCATAGCAATCCAATCATCAAGTGCTAGTACTGCATGACTCCAATAAACCCTGATGAGGTTAACTGAAGCTGAACTAACCATCAGAAGTTGGTGAAGGCGCCTTGTTCACTCCAGTTCATTAAAATAATAATAAATAATCATTAAATAATATATTTAATGAATGGAGGCGCCTTAACTGACTGTAACTGATTGGTTGAACTGAAAGTAACCACCAGTTAGCAATTAGGTGCATGAATGTCACACAGATCACCCCTGGAGTGCTCCAGTTAGCCTCCTTGACTATAGGAGAAGGCTAAGTTAGCCTCCTTGACTGTAGGTAGGCATGGGAGTGACTGGGATGATGGTAATTAATGCTCCACTGATGTCAATTAAACTTAGGATAGTGGTTTAACTAGGCCAATTTGACCGAAGGAGTGAGTATGATGGTAGATGTCTCCAACAGTGCACTCACAATCTTCCCTACATTCTTTTTCCAATTCTTTTTGCTTAAGGAAAGAAGGCTATCCTCATCTATTGTTGTCTCTTGGAGCAGAAGAACATCGTGAGAAGCCATTCTTAAGAGGTCTTTAACAGCTTCAGATTTCAAAGAATTTTCGAGCCCTCTATAATTCCATGAGAAAATATTCATTATTTATTATTGACGGGAGGGAGAGGGCCTCCTTTTAAAGGTCTAGCTAGAGTATTCCTGGAAATTGACATCTAAAATGTAGCTTGACGTCCTTGCATCTTCAGACATTCGACTTCTTCCTCCCGAACCTTCTTAAGAGATTTACGCCCTTTTTTGAAGACCTCTCAAGGGATTATTCTCCAGATAAACCAGAGTTATCCATAGGTTTCTTTTTTTTGCCATTTCTGCGTATATGGGAGAGTATCCATCAACAGAAGAACCAAGATTCAATTCAACTGATTCTTTATTTTATTCTCGTATATGATCTTGAGATTGTGGAACTTCTTGCTCTTCAAGAATTGAAGGAACTTGTTCTTTTGGATTGCTCAACACATCAACATTGTTTTGTGTTGTTATTTTTTTCATAGCTGCTCAAATTTCATTCTGTTTTTGTTCGGTGGGATTACTACCTAACCCCATTTCTCCTCTTTTTCCCTTTGATTTATTTCCTTGCTTTGTTGCACTTGTTTTTTGAACTTGTGTCCATTGTTCTCCCTTTTCTTTGGCGGCTTCTTCCTCAACTTTCTTCTTGCGTGATCTAGCAAAATTCCCATAGCCATGACAATGTCTACACTTAAAAGGAAATTGCTCATAATCAAGCTCCTACAGATGTGACCAATCTGCTACTGTCAAATTAATCGCTTAAGGAAGCCCTACCTCCAAATCCACTTCAACACATATTCTGACACAAGTATATTTTTCTCTTCTTTCACCCCTATCAATATACTTCCCCAAATTGTTTCCTATAGCTTCTAAAGACTCTGAATTCCAACAATGAAGAGGAAGATGTGGTAGCATAACCCATACAGGAAAAACAGAAGGGACATCTTGATTCAAATCAAAGTCCGGAGTCCACTTGTTTAGGTAAAGCCCTTGAGGGCCCATCAAATATGGCCTGTTTCTAAAAATTAAATCTCTGTCTTCTGAATTTTCAAAAAGAAATACATAATATCCTTTACCTATCAGATTGTTGCGTATGCCTTATGAGATAAGGGGCTTCCAATTTCTTTTGAACCACCCATCGATTGCCTTGGGAGATGTGCAAAGACCAATAGATTGGCCAATAAGACCCCAATCTGCAATATTCATGGGTGTTTGGCAAGGTTGTTCCGCAGGTAGATCCACTAAAGGAATGTTGTGTAATTTCTTGACAAATGTCTGCCGAGTTTGACTATGCTCCTCTTGTTGCTTGCTGCTACCAATATCTTGAAAGCGGTGAGTTCAGGGGGAGGGGAGGAACCCCCTCCAACGGCCATGGCATAAACTCTCAGAGCATTGAAAAAACCAAAACCATGCAAAGATTTTCAGCTAATCTTCTCGTGGAAGGACGAGCTTCACCCAAGAACACTCAGAGCTCTAACTGCAGAGAAATCGTGAAGATCTTCGAGACTGCTTCACCAAGCTAGCAAAAACCTTCTTGCAATGAGTTCAGGGAAAAAAAAAATCTTCTTGGACGTGATTCAAATTTTCAATCCTCCAATATGTTCATATATTTAACAATAAACAAGAGATAGTGCACATGAAGCTCAATATACTTAATCAACTAAAGCTTAGATTGGGTAGTTGAGAGGATTGGATGTTATCCTCCCCACCTACTTCATATTTGCTAGAAACATGTTATGACCCTACTAGGTTTTCAAATCTCGCTAAAAACACGTTATGACCCCCACCCCATCATGTTCAAATCTTACTAGAATGTCATGATTATGTATACCTTAATTCTTGGAAATCCATTAAATATAATTCATTCACTTCTTCTTTGTCTATGATTGTATACCTTAATTCTTGGGAAGCTATTAAATGAACTCATTCACTTCTTGTTTGTTTTTAGCATCAACCATTGATTCATAAATTACTTGTTTTCCCTATTTAGATGAATCTTTAATTATTTCTCACAATCTAATATTTAGGTGAATCTTTAATTATTTCTCACAATCTAACAGTTACTATGAAAGTTTCATTATTTATGTAAAAATTTTATATCTTGATTTATGTTAATTTTTTTTTTCAAATTTTTATGTAAACTAAAAACGTAGTAAATTATAATTTACATGTCATCCTTGACCATTTAAATTAGGTTACGTGAAAGCATCTTCTTGTAAACATTTAAATTAGGTTAGGTGAAAGCATCTTCTTGGAACACTGAATCAAATAAAAAATGAAAATTTAAATATTTATTGTGATAACGACCAATCAAAACATATTCGTCCATGAAATTCTGCGCCGTCAGTGCCCAATTCCGACTCGTCCCCGACAATCCAGCAGCAACGACGACGAAGTAACAAATCAGAAAAGAATAGAAAAGAATAAAGATCGACGTTTCACAGCATTTAATATTTATCTGTATTTTCTTATAGGTTGTCAATTCAAATGCACTAAGGGCTAAATAACTGCAATATATACTCTAAAATGAAGTGCATCTAAAGTTTATAATGGTTGGTTGTAAGCGCCACAATTGGATCCCCATGTGGCATTTAATGTTCTACAGTTCAATGGATAAGATTCCATGTTTATAAAATATCAAAGGTTTTTATGAATGACGGGGATATAAAAGAGGATATGGTTTTAACAATGAATTTTGATAAGTTTTACTTATAAATTATCAATTAAAATGTATTTAGAAAAATATATTATAAATTATCAATTAAAATGTATTTAGAAAAATATATGTTAAATATATATTCAATTAGATGATTTTGGGATGGAGTTTAATAAAGTGACTGACGGGGATATAAAAGAGGATATGGTTTTAACATGTATTTTGAGAAGTTTTACTTATGAATTATCAATTAAAATGTATTTAGAAAAATATACATATAATTATATGTCAAGATATATATTCAATTATATAATGTTGAGATGGAGTTAAGTAAAGTGGGTTTATTTTATTATGTGATTAAAATTATTTAAAATATTTAAAAATATATATACAATTATATATCAAAATATATATTCATAATGTTAAGATGAAGTTTAATAAAATGTGTTTGATTAAAATGATTTAAATTGTTTTAGGATTTATAAAATTGGAAACAATTTAATTAATTATATATAATAATAATAATAATAATTAGTTAAAACTAATAAAAATAATTTTGCAATTTTTTTTACTTAAAAATATTATAATAAGGTAAAGAAAAAATATTTAAAATTAATTAATTATAAGTTATGATTACATAAATTAACAATATAAATATTTTTAAAATTATTGTAAAATAAAAAATTATTAATGTAATAAAAAATTTAATATCAAATTAAAATAAATATAGAAAAAAATGAAAAAAATATTAAGATAAAACAAAAATTTAATAAAAAAAATTATAAAACAAAATTTCTTTAAAAGAGAATAGAAATATTAAATATTACGATAAAACACAAATTTAATAAAAATAAATTGTAAAACAAAATTTCTTTAAAAGAAAATAGAAATATAAATATAAGGAAAAATTATGTAAATTATAAATCATAATTTTTTAATATTATATCAAATTAATAATAAATTAAATTCTTACATTTTAATCATTTAAATATACTTTTCACAATATTTATATAAGTTTTTATTTATTTATTTTTAATAAAATTTTAACATAAATTTTTATTTACAAAGTTTATTTTTATTAATAATTTATATTATTATGTAATTTTTTTAATTTTATTTTATAAAAAAATTAAGGAATGCTTTTCTCTATTGGTTAATTGTCTTTTTTAATAAATTTATTAACATAGAACTAACACTAGTTAATCTTCAGACATCTTTTTTATGGTGTTATTTATTTATTTATTTTGTTAGTTAAGTGGAAGAACCTTTGACTCAACATGTAACATGGTTGGATTTTTGGTATCCACGACCACCTTTCCACTTAGGTCTTAACCATACACAGCCACGAATTGTTCTACATCTTAAATGTTATTTTTATTACAATATTAATAATTAATCATAATTTCTTCATTTATAGTTCAACCACAATGTTTATATAGCAAGTAAAAACTGCAACATGCTAACTCAAATAATATATTATTGATTTTATATATCAAATTAACCCAATTCATTATCAATTTGAGCCACAAACATCTGTAATGTTTTTATTTTATTATTTTCTATTTCTTTCTCTAATGTTTTTATTTTATTATTTTCTATTTCTTTCTGTAATGTTTTTATTTTATTATTTTCTATATCTTTATTTTATGTAACAATTTTGTAAATTTTTAAATTATAATTATGTTACAACTTTTATAAATTAAATTTAAACATATTCTACATTAATTTTTTTTAATAAATATATAAATATAAAATTAATTTATTAATCTTATAGTAAGGTTCGAAACTTTTCTCCAAACTCTTTGAGCATAAAAATACAATTTTAAAACAAACTAAATAATTCGTTTCTTTAGGTTAGATAGACCAAAGTTTGGTCTCAAGAGACATTAACCATCATCATCATTATCATCATATTTATTAAATATCCAAAAATATAAAAAAAACACATACAAATTTTTTAACCCCTCACTTTTCTATATCTAAAAACTATTAAATATTATTTATTTTTATCCACACCTGATTTCTCTAAATACTATTAAATATTATTATATTTTTATCCACAACTCATTTCCCTGGATACTATTATATTTATTACTTATCCACACCTCGTTTCTTTGGATACAGTACTGTTTACTTATATTATATTTTCATTCATTTTATTTGTTAAAAACCACTCATGTAATAATACTTAAAAATGTTAAAATTATGGTTTAAACTTAAGTGTAAAGAGTATACATTATAATTGAAAAAAATATGAATAAGTGTTAGGATTAAAAATGATGAAGTATGAAAATAATGAAACAACTCCTGAAAAATGGTAATGATTAAAAATCCGATTATTATGTATTCTCATCATTTAAATTATATTCAATTGTGCTATAAAACATTTATATAAACACATAATTCATAGCGTATTTTTTTAAACAAGCCGGCTTTGATTTCAAAATGACTTAATCTGAACCCTTTGCCCATTTACTTAATCTCGATAAATATCTCACCAAAAGTAATAGATCCACATGGTTCGATTTTTCCAATTTGAATTTATATAAATTTTAACATTCCTTTAAAAAAAGACTTGAATAACCTTGCCATTTGAGTTAACAATAATTTCCTGCGTTATTCATATGTTATGTACTTTGGCTGATGCATCTCATGTACCAGACCTGATTGTTTATTGTGCAAGTTTGGGCCTCTGTTTCATGGAATGTGATAATGTTTGGCGTTGTACATTATTGTATTGGGAATATCTGAATGTATATGAAATATTGTTAAGATATGTATTATACAGTTTGGATGATTGTGTCTTATTATTTTGAAAATATTATTTAGATTTAAAGCCTTATATATTTCAAAATGTAGTGTATTAAGATGTTAAGTGATGACCAATGTTAGGGGAGAGATACTTGTAGTGGTGCACTGATCAAAAGTGGTTACATCAAGATTTTAAGTGTATGATCTACTTAAATAGCTTAAATACATAATCAAATAAGTACACGAAAATAAAAAGTTGTCAAAAATTGCCCATAAATTAGCTGGGCTTACAAGAGTCTAAAAATTGAGCCTTTATGCCTAGTTATGACAAGCCGACTTTTTAGAACATCATGTCACTGTCACCACTTATAGTGTTCTAACTAAAAGGCAACGTCATAACTTAAAACATGCTAGAATGTCCAACCAAAAAGTATTCCTCCACTGTCAAATCTAGCCCAATGAATGCCATATGGAGACAATTCTACCAAGCTATAAGCCCACCATGCATCCAAAACCCATCCCCACTTGAACAAGTAAACAAACCCAATGGTTCAGGTTAACCTAGGACAATTATCCACAAACCAACCCTAGAAATGCAATAAATTGTAATCTACACAGTAAAATGATCAAATCAACCATTAAACATATTAAAAGAAAAAAGATTACCCAGGGTAAGGATGCAATTAATGACAACCAAACCATTAAAATGATCAAATCAACCATTAAACTCATCAAAAGCATAAATGTCCATTAAATTGATAAAAAAACACAAGGATCAACCATGTTAGCCATTGGATCATACTACAAGCAATAACAACCACACATTCAGAAAATCAAGTTTGCAATCCATGCCAATGGCATCCACCATCAATAATCAACATAGGCATATTATAAATCAACAAAAATATAACTCAATTTAATACCATTTTTGCAATTCACAACTGAAACCGCTTAGCATATCATTGTGAGCAATCCCTCAATTCCTCACATAACATAACCGGTTCAGGGATTTACATAGTCAATGTTTCCTAAATATTTATATTCCATAGTTTATATGCCATCGTTTACATGTTCAATATAACCCCTCTACTCTTTCGCTTTTCGACTATACTAAATTTTTTTAAGTTGTTAACCTTTATTTTTGAAACCTTTCATTTAAGCAAGAGTTGTTATGGTTGAATGCTATTTTTATTTGTTCAACTTTTTGGTAAATAAATATCTTTTATGGTTAACTTCTTCACGTAATTGTTCAAGTTATCAATTAAGAAATATATTTTGTGGTAAACTGTTCCTCTCAATATGCCATCGTTTGCATGTTAAATTTTTCCACACCATATCCATTTTGAACCAGGTAAATATGAAACAATTAAATGTTAAATGTTAAATCTGAAACCATTAACATGTTTGGTTGTCCATACTATATCCAATTCCAAAAGTGTAACAATTAACATATGGAGCTACTCAAACTCAACTAGAAACAATTTACATATGGACTGAGAGAAGCAAAGGTGCAATGTAGACAATGAACTTGAGGGATAATATTAACTACTTAGCATTCATCAGGTTATTAGCACTAAGCTAACCATTAGAACTTGACATTTAACATGTTAAATAATCCCTTTATCAATTACATATGCTGATATTTTCTATGACCTATCCCTTATATGGATATGAACTTTCCTTTTTATTACAATCATGTCT
Source organism: Pseudotsuga menziesii (assembly GCA_001517045.1). Taxonomy (NCBI): domain Eukaryota; kingdom Viridiplantae; phylum Streptophyta; class Pinopsida; order Pinales; family Pinaceae; genus Pseudotsuga; species Pseudotsuga menziesii. The sequence goes on along the minus strand of LPNX010228787.1, from coordinate 11,799 downwards.
TGTTCTCATACAAGTTGTTGCAATCATGACAAGAGGGAATTATGTTGCTCGAATAAGGAGGACATGATGGAAAGTCACTAGAGGTGCACAAATACAACCTACTTCATTAGATGAGGAGATACAACATACTATTGTTGACCAGAATGAATATGCAAATGTTGAAGACCAAAGCATGCTAGAGCTTGATGGTGTTGCTAAACTTTCACGTACAACACACACAATTGGTTTAAGAAAGAAGATCAGTGCTATAGAAGTTGAACAAAAGAGGACATGATGAAGGTCATTGATGATGTTGAATAGAACGAGTATTTTGTGAAAGTAGCTGAAAAAAAGTATGGGATTGCACCAACACTGTAATATCCCTCTTATGTGCCCCTATACTTGTAACCGAAAGTGTAATTATGTACCCACTTATGGCAAGGAGCTTAAGGAAGAGGCTCCACAGGTAAGACTCTATAAATAGGACTATAAATTCTTAAGTTGCATTGTGAATTTTGACTTAGGAGACAAAAGATTTGATGTGACTAAATGATAGGGGCACATAATCCACTAGGGGGAGAGGTTGAAAGATTGAGTATGTAACATCCCCGTAAAATCGTAAATAATTTTTTTTTTAGTTTATTGCAAGTAATACTAGAATTTACTAGAAGGTACTTAGAACAATGGTTTCACTAAAAAATTTTCCCCTTATTGTGAAATTTTTGTTATCATTCTTTTAATTTATCAAAAGCTTCCTTATCTCGATTTTTGTCCTCATATCATTACTTTTGTGACAAATAAACAAAATATCTATATCTACCTTAATGTCGTAAGACAATTTGTCAACATCATTTGTTTATTTCTTAACTTGAGTCGCTCAAGAAAAAGACTCAAGGTCTTACTTAGTCACTTTGACTAAAACACATTTTTCCCATTTTATTCAACGCAGGTTGCAAGACATCTCAACAAACAGCTTAAAAGGATTGTACTAAGTAAATACACCATTAGGAGACAAAACGAGATAAGCTTAACTTTTGATCATTTATCAAGGTTTAAAACTATAAACTATTACGAGGATTTCAGAATTCAAAGTTTACCCAACTATAATCCTACACATGCAGGTGGAAAAATATATATTATAAGCTTCGAGGTTATTAGGTTTTGTATCGATTCGCTTAAGGCCCAACAAGGTGGTTTTCATACCATACAAGTTCTACGTTATAATAGACTATACTAAAACTCCAGTCCTGTTGGAGTACAAAAATCCAAAGTCTATGAGGTGACGTTTGAACAAATGGAAACAAAAAAATTGAAACCACATAAACGCCTACAAGTACTAAGTATTAAATTGAGCACATAGATCTGTGGACAAACACACAACTCACATGATAGATCACACAATTTACTCAGTTATTGAAGAATGAAACAGTGCAAAAATTGCTTGCAGCTGTGAATGCTTTTCATTAATCAAAGAGTAATTAGATAGATAATTACAATGAAGTACAATGTCTTTAATAGCCACAAGCAATTCGAATCCACATGAGGAAGTTCGAATTGATTAGACTCTACTTGACTGTAGGTAACCAAGACCTTGTCTAAATCACTATCGGAGGACTCAATAGTTAACTGACCTTGTCTAAACCATAACTGGAGTTCATCGGAGCTCTAAAACATAACTCAAGTGTTACATTTAGTGTTGAATAAGGTTAACTAACAGTGGTAGGTGAGAAATGCGCCCCACATGTGTTCAGTCAAGTAAACCTAGCGCTAACTGAATGTAGAAGACTAGAACTAAATGTAACTGACTCCTAACTTAGCTTGACTAGTCATTAACTGAAGTGAACTGACCTTGGTTGGTTTCGGCACTCCTAGTGGCTTCCTAAATTGTAGGGATTGGTCTAGGAGGCTCCTAAACTGATGCAATCAAGTGCAATCAGTGGGAGTGAGCCTCAATTAGTGTTCCCCACACTTTAGTAACTGAAACATGTGCCCCAATTAGGTCAAGTGGACTCAATGGTGTTAATGACTATAAATAGACTGGATGGACTCCCGATTTAGACATGACTCCCGATTTAGACATATGACCAAATTTGGACAAGGGAGGATTAATAATCCTAACACTAAGCAAGTTTTTTTTTTAAACATATCACAAGGATATGTCACATCCTCCAGTTATCGGCCATTGGGAGGTGGGTAAAACTGTAGAAGGTTTAACAAGCTTTGAACACAGCACAAGTTTGGTGTTTGGACAAAAGAGAAGGCTCAACAGTTACCTCATTCATTAGAAGACCCTTGGCCGCGTTACCCTATGCCTACTCTGTCTGCAACCTCCAAATTTGGCCTTCATCCGAAGCCTACACTAGCTTATACTTAACACCAGGGATTTCCCCTCTTATTTCCTTTATGACAGAAGTTCGATGAATGACAGGAAGGTAAACTATTGACCACAATATTCTCGTTTCCAATTTTTTGTTCACAAATATAGGTTAAAATCTAAAATTCCATACTGTGTAATGTGTGTGTAGGGAGACCTTTGCGACAGAAGGCATGGCTTGGACCCTTGCCGAGGCTGCCCTTCCGGTAAGACCTACGTCTTATGTGAAGTGACTTTGAGAAAACCACCTTAATATCGAGGTGCTCTGTAGAGATTGGAACATCGTCTTGTCTGGCCCTTTTAAATTGTTCAGTTTATTGTAAGGGAGGTGAGTTAACTGTTTTGATATAAACAATTATTGTAATGGAATTTGTAATGTTTGTGAAGTCTATTTGGAAGACTAGGCCACTTTATAATTTAAGTTTCTTTTAAGAAAAATGTCTTTGTCAACTTCCTTTTGTTTGCACAGTCCTTCGTTTATTTTGAACGACACAGGTTTTGTATTTTGCTCTGGTTTTTTGTTAAAAAGGTAAGGTTATAGCCTCTATTTGTCAACTCTGGTTACTGGTTATATAACCACTTCAAATTCCACAAATGATTTAGGCATGAACCACTCTATTTACTATGTGGGTTTTGAAATCTTGATAAAGTATTATGTGCCCAAGGTTTTTGATGTCTTAACTGATTTTGTTGTATTCTTTCTAGAAAAAAAATCGTTATCTGTGTAGTGTGTGACTGCTTTAGCATTTTTGATAATGATTTGACTTGAAGAAAAATTCAAGAATGGTTGAGTAAAGAAGAATTATTCCAAAAAGTGGCCACGACCCTACTTTGTAGACTTTACTTACGAGATTTGGGCAAAGAGCCACCATCGTGAATTGTTGTTGTTGGTATTTAATGGAAGATTGGGAAAGAGTTTGTATAATTTATAGCTTGACTTTACTTGGCATACTATGTCGCGCTACGGTTTCTAGTTTCCCGATTGTAATAGAGTGGTGTTTTGTAAAATCCCTTAGCTACACAGTCATGAAGATTTTACTGTTTAAGTTTTAATTTACTTTTGTTTTGATAACCCGTAAGGTTTTTATCCCAATATTTACTCTGTAATTATTCAAGAACATAATTTGTTTTTACTTATTATTTAAAGTTCCACCGTCCTTCTTTATCCAACGCTCAAGCCGTGATTTATATAAACTAATATGTTTATAAAATCTTAAAAATGTATTAGGGTTTACATTCTAAGATCCTCTGGTTCTTTTATTCTTCATTTGTAATCATACTATTAGAACAGTTAAACCCTAAGCCTGTTCTTGATCTATGAACTCGGTTGGACCATTCTAGGGCCTAGTTGTTTTATTTTAAGTCTAAAGAGCCTTACCTTGTTATTCAGTTATGTTAGATAAAAAGCAATAAATCTAGAGAATGTTTAAGATTTTAGATTAGTTTAAGCCCTAAGGCTACCTGAACCTTTATTCTGTAGATAAACATTGCAGAAACAATGCTAGTTACAATCAGAAGCCTGTAACCAGCGCTAAGATTTGTCAATGATCTCGACCTGGTGTTTTATTAATAGATTAAATTAGTATTACTTTGATTTCAGTGAATTTTGGTTATTCAAGATTTAATTTCGAAATGATTAGAGAAAAACAAAAGATTAGGGAGAAGCAAATTGTCTTTTTGATTTTAAAAGGTTAATACAAATAGAGGAGTGGAGATGAACTTAGATCTGACCATGTATTACTAAGATGTTAGAGGATAGTAAGTAACTAAATTGTATAAAAAGGAAGGAAGCTGTAATCTATTTTAACTTTTATACTTCTAATGTAAAAGAAAGATTGTTTTCTGATAAAATGTCAAGGGTTTTCTAAATGGATTTGGAACAAAACTGGTAAATCCTAACTGTTCGTAGACTATATATACACAGTATGAAAGTAAAAGACATCTTAACGATTATAAATAACACTCATTCATCAATCTGTACTATTTCTCAGCGTATCTTTCTATTTAACATAATTCATATCTCTTGTACTAGAGTACGTCACTTCTATGAGAGGAAAAATACAGGCGATAATTATTTTTCATTTCTAAAACAATCAGCCTTTATCCAAAAAAAACTACTAACTATAACTTCATTTTAAACATCCTATAATTATCTTAAATAGAAATAACCAATATCATAAACATATTAGAGTTCGAACCAGGATGTATTACAGAGAAATGGGACCAACACCCAAGGGAGACTATTCCACCCAACCTTTTTCCTGAAGCAGGCAAACGCTTGCTTAGGACCCCCGAGCTTGCTCACTACACCACTAGGACGAAGACCTCTGCTACACAATAGACTTTTGTAACTCAGCAGTCAACAATAGAATTAATTCAACAAATCAGTTTAACTATCCCCTCATCAAATTCCTTATGTGCCTGACTTTTCAGTTTGCAGCAATCACAAAGTTCATTCTCTCCAAAAATAAGAATGAGTGGTGATCCTCTAGTTCAATTTGATGGTTTATATAAGATTGCCTATGTATTTGGGTCAGTTTTGGAATTTAATGAGCCACCCAGCTCAGTTCTCCCTCTCAGGGAACATGACCATTTTTCAGGGATTATGCTCCTGCAACAACTAGAAAGTGAATGCCAGTGCCGCCACTTGTCAAACAGCCTTCTACAGCTGCTCCTTCCTCCTAGTGGGCAATGAACACTCATTTAACAGTCTCCCCTGAATAGGTGTCTCATTTTATTAATTATTAAAATAAATATATCTTCAATTACAGTCATCCTTGACCCACTTGGTCATAAACTTTACAGTAAAAATTGACATAATGTTTTTGCTGAAAGAAATAATAAATATTTATTTTTCAGTTTTGGGTATGTTACAGAGTAGCCTTGAGTTGATGGCGGGTATNACTTTACAGTAAAAATTGACATAATGTTTTTGCTGAAAGAAATAATAAATATTTATTTTTCAGTTTTGGGTATGTTACAGAGTAGCCTTGAGTTGATGGCGGGGATCATCTTGGTACCACAGGCACTTAACAATGAAAGTGAATTGTGATTTTGACTAGACGAAACTTAAGTTTATAAGTGACTCATAAGTTATGATTAAAGGTTACTCCTAGATAAGGACGCCGAAGAAACTGATAGTCTTAGTAAGGCAAAAACAAACTAATATAATCTAACAATCAGCATGAGTCTAATTATCACTATGTTTTAATAAGTAAAAGTAAGAAGTTAGTCTAGATATCTTTGATATCTTAGTCTCGACAAAGGATACTGAGAAAGTGATGGAAGTTAATTAGTTGAGTTAAAGTAAAGTTAAAATAAGTTAATTATCTAAAGTTAATTAAAGATTAGCTAAGTAAGCTAATTAAACAAAAGATTAACTAAAGATTAAACATAAGCTAAGTAATCCAAAAGATTTACTAAATATTAAAGATAAGTTAAAGTTGTAGTTAAATTCAAAACAAAATTGATTAAAGCTATTTTTAAAATAAAAATGTCCTTTAACTATGTTTTAAAAAACATTTAAACAAGAAATTATATATATATATATATGTGTGTGTGTGTGTGTGTGTGTGTGTGTGTGTGTGTGTGTGTGTGTGTGTGTGAAAATAGAAGACAATTTGGGAGGATAACAAAGGGGAGTGTGTATGTATGGCTATACGATTGATTGATTATTTTTTTATGGGCTTGAAGGGTTCACATTGAGTATTTATTTATTTTTAAATATAACGACCCTGGGCTCGAGAATTGACTGATTAAATACTTATTTATTATATAGTCTCAAGCTCTTTATTTCTCCTTGACTGCATTAATTACTTTACTTGCAGCTGTGCGTCTCCTTGTGGAGATCGGTCCCAACCTCTTTATTTCTCCTTCACTACATTCATTAGATGAAGGAGATACAACATATACAACCTACTTCATTAGATGAGGAGATACAACATACTATTGTTGACCAGAATGAATATGCAAATGTTGAAGACCAAAGCATACTAGAGCTTGATGGTGTCTCTCAACCTGCACATACAACAAACACAAATGGTTTAAGAAAGAAGATCAATGCTATAGAAGTTGAACAAAAGAGGCCATGATGAAGGTCATTGACGATGTTGAATACAATGAGTATTCTGTGAAAGCAGCTGCAAAAAAGTATGGGATTTCACCAACAATGTAATATCCCTCTTATGTGCCCCTATACTTGTAACCGAAAGTGTAATTATGTACCCACTTATGGCAAGGAGCTTAAGGAAGAGGCTCCATAGGTAAGACTCTATAAGTATGACTATAAATTCTTAAGCTGCATTGTGAATTTTGACTTAGGAGACAAAAGATTCGACGCAACTAAAATGATAGGGGCACATAATCCACTAGGGGGAGAGGTTGAAAGATTGAGTATGTACCATCCCCGTAAAATCGTATATATATATATTTTTAGTTTATTGCAAGTAATACTAGAATTTACTAGAAGGTACTTAGAACAATGGTTTCACTAAAAAAATTTCCCCTTATTGTGAAATTTTTGTTATCATTCTTTTAATTTATCAAAAGCTTGCTTATCTCGATTTTTGTCCTCATATCATTACTTTTGTGACATATAAACAAAATATCTATATCTACCTTAATGTCGTAAGACAATTTGTCAACATCATTTGTTTATTTCTTAACTTGAGTCGCTCAAGAAAAAAACTCAAGGTCTTACTTAGTCAGTTTGACTAAAACACATTTTTCCCATTTTATTCAATGCAGGTTGCAAGACATCTCAACAAACAACTTAAAAGGATTGCACTAAGTAAATACACAGTTAGGAGACAAACGAGGTAAGCTTATTTGGATCATTTATCAAGGTTTAAAACTATAGACTATTACGAGGATTTCAGAATTCAAAGTTTACCCAACTATAATCCTACACATGCAGGTGGAAAAATATATATTATAAGCTTTGAGGTTATTAGGTTTTGTATGGATTCGCTTAAGTCCCAACAAGGTGGTTTTCATACAATACAAGTTCTATGTTATAATAGACTATACTAAAACTCCAGTCTTGTCGGAGTACAAAAATCCGAAGTCTATGAGGTGACGTTTGAACAGATGGAAACAAAAAAATTGAAACCACATTAACGCCTACAAGTGTTAAGCAAGATTATTTTTAAAACATATCACAAGGATATGTCACATCCTCCAATTGTTGGCCATTGGGAGGTGGGTAAAACCCTAGAAGGTTTAATGAGCTTTGAACACAGCACAAGTTTGGTGTTTGGACAAAAGAGAAGGCTCAACAGTTACCTCATTCATTCGAAGACCCTTGGCCACGTTACCCTATGCCTACTCTGTCTGAAAACTCCAAACTTGGCCTTCATCTGAAGCCTACACCAGCTTATACTTGACATCGGGGATTTCTCATCTTATTTCCTTTGTGACGAAAGTTCGATGAACGACAGGAAGTAAACTATTGACCATAATATTCTTGTTTCCCCTTTCTATTCACAGGTATAGGTTAAAATCTAAATTCCATACTGTGTAATGTGTGTGTAGGGAGACCTTTGCGACAGAAGGCGTGGCTTGGACTCTTGCCGAGGCTGCCCTTTCGGTAAGACCTACGTCTTCTATGAAGTGACTCTGAGAAAACCACCTTAATATCACAGTGCTCTGTAGAGATTGGAATGCCGTCTTGTTTGGCCCTTTTAAATTGTTCAGTTTATTGTAAGGGAGGTGAGTTAACTATTTTGATATAAACAATTACTGTAATGGAATTTTTAATGTTTGTGAAGTCTATTTGGAAGACTAGGCCACTATGTAATTTACATTTCTTTTAACAAAAATGTCTTTGTCAACTTCCTTTTGTTTGCACAATCCTTCGTTTATTTTGAACGACACGGGTTTTGTATTTTGCTCTGGTTTTTTGTTAAAAAGGTAAGGTCATAGCCTCTATTTGTCAACTTTGGTTATTGGTTATATAACCACTTCAGATTCCACAAATTTATTTAGGCGTGAACCACTCTATTCACTATGCGGGTTTCGAAATCTTGGTAAAGTATTATGCGCCCAAGGTTTTTGATGTCTTAACTGATTTTGTTGTATTCTTTCTAGAAAAAAAATCGCTATCTGTGTAGTGTGTGACTGCTTTAGTATTTTTTATAATGATTTGACTTGAAGAAAAACTTCAAGAATGGTTGAGTAAAGAAGAATTATTCCAAAAAGTGGCCACGACCCTACTCTGTAGACTTTACTTATGAGATTTGGGCAAAGAGCCACCATCGTGAAATTATTGTTGTTGGTATTTAATGGAAGATTGGGAAAGAGTTTGTATAATTTATAGCTTGACTTTACTTGGCATACTATGTCGCGCTATGGTTTCTAGTTTCCCGATTGTAATAGAGTGGTGTTTTGTAAAATCCCTTAGCTACACAGTCGTGAAGATTTTACTGTTTAAGTTTTAATTTACTTTTGTTTTGATAACCCGTGAGGTTTTTATCCCGATCTTTACTCTATAATTATTCAAGAACATAATCTGTTTTTACTTATTATTTAAAGTTCCACCGTCCTTCTTTATCCAACGCTCAAGTCGTGAGTTATATAAACTAATATGTTTATAAAATATTAAAAATGTATTAGGGTTTACATTCTAAGATCCTCTGGTTCTTTTATTCTTCATTTGTAATCATACTATTAGAACAGTTAAACCCTAATCCTGTTCTTGATCTATGAACTCGGTTGTACCATTCTAGGGCCTAGTTGTTTTATTTTAAGTCTAAAGAACCTTACCTTGTTATTCATTTCTGTTAGATAAAAAGCAATAAATCTAGAGAATGTTTAATATTTTAGATTAGTTTAAGCCCTAAGGATGCATGAACCTTTATTCTGTAGATAAACATTGCAGAAACAACGCTAGTTACAATCAGAAGCCTGTAACCAGCGCTAAGATTTGTCGATGATCTCAACCTGGTGTTTTATTAATAGATTAAATTATTATTACTTTGATTTCAGTGAATTTTGGTTATTCAAGATTTAATTTCGAAATGATTAGGGAAAAACAAAAGATTAGGGAGAAGCAAATTGTCTTTTCGATTTTAAAAGGTTAATACAAACAGAGAAGTGGAGATGAACTTAGATCTGACCATGTATTACTAAGATGTTAGAGGATTGTAAGTAACTAAATTCTATAAAAAGGAAGGAAGCTGTAATTTATTTTAACATCTATACTTCTAATGTAAAAGAAAGATTGTTTTTTGATAAACTATTAAGGGTTTTCTAAATGGATTTGGAACAAAACTGGTAAATCCTAATTGTCCGTAGACCATATATACACAGTATGAAAGTAAAAGACATCTTAAGGATTGTAAATAACATTCATTCATCAATCTGTACTATTTCTCAGCATATCTTGCTATTTAACATAGTTCGTATCTCCTATACTAGAGTACATCACTTCTGTGAGAGGAAAAATACAGGGGATAATTATTTTTCATTTCTAAAACAATCATCCTTTATCCAAAAAAAACTATGAACTATAACTTCATTTTAAACATCCTATAATTATATTAAATAGAAATAAACAATATCATAAACATATTAGAGTTAGAACCTGGACGTATTACAGAGAAATGAGACCAACACCCAAGGGAGACTGTTCCATCCAACCTTTTTCCTGAAGCAACCAAACGCTTGCTTAGGATCCCTGAGCTTGCTCACTACACCACTAGGATGAAGACCTTCGCTACACAGTAGACTTCTGTAACTCAGCACTCAACAATAGAATTAATTCAACAATCAGTTTAGCTATGGGATGATGCACAATCATGGACTCCTTTAAGGACACTTTAGATGCCACATAATACTAGAATAAACGGAAAACTCTGATTTTAGGTGACAATTAGGGGTACTTCCCTAGCTTATTTGAAGATGAAGTAAAAAGAGAAAAGATAGGTAATTGAATCAGCTTTCATAATATATAGGGATTATGCAGAGAAAATGTGTGCAAATGATTATAAAATTAGTTTCCGTGAAAGTGGGTTTTCAAATTTTCAGCACATCTTAACATATATGTTTGTGCGGGTGCAGCAATATATGAGGTAAATGATGTCCATTTGGGATAAAATCTTGCAGACATATAAAGGACATATGGGCCTAGTGCAACACTATTTATTCGGAATTTGTCATGAATTATTTTTTATTATTATTAATTATTGAAGTCAGAAAAGCTTGAAATTAAAACCTTATGTGCGGGTGCAACACTTTAGGGGCAAAAATTAATGAAATCCTTGATTTCTTAATATAAGATCACAGAGCTTGATCTCGTCTAGTGCACCATATAGTTTTTATGGGAAATGGTGATGGAAATCAAAAGTTATATAAGAAACAATCGATGTATGTATTCTCAAAAACTAACGTGTGTCATTTAGAAAAATAATTATAAATAAATAAAACATAGTTTTGAAGGAAAAAATTATATATTCAGAATCGTCATTTCGTACTCTACATTATCGTACATTTTCATAAAAAAATATTGTGTATGTCATATCAAAACACGGGATCTAATCTGAGCATATTGATAGAGTTCTAAAAGACTTGAGCAATAGCCCTGGTTGATTTGTCCTAGCCAATAGGTTCGGTATTCTGAAGCTGCTTCCAAACCTAATGCCAAACCTTAATCCCGCCAAATATTTAAATTTTCAAATAATGCATATGCGATATAGCTTATCCATATCGCATATGCGATATATCGCATGTGCGTTATATCGCATATGCGTTAATAGAACATATGGGTATTACGAATTCATGGAGGTGCATGGGGTAAAGGTATACCTTCCTTTTCAATGATTTGTTGCTTGAAGATGCAATCAACATCAAACCCTCTTTAGTTGTTTCTACCCATCCACTTAGTGCTTATATTATTGAGAAATAAAGTTCCAATGTTGAAAGTATCAAAACATGAATTCTTTGATCTACTCTCACACTAAGTATCTAATGTGTCAATATGTTGATTTGATGGTTTATTTCCTTCTATCCATGAGTTGTACCATTGCATTTACTCTATTTGGATAACAAACGACAAAGTATATATATATATTCTCAAAAGTTCTCTTAGTTGTTCATTTTATAAACATTGCTAAGTTTTATGAGAAAGATTTAGTGGAGGGGGGACAAACTTGGGAGTATAGAATTACTCCATTGTTCCCAAAAATCATCCCTATTATGATGAATTTCACCTCGATGCTAGTTTGATTTTTCCTCCCAATTTTGATTCCAAAGAAAAAACATGTATTTAATATTCGAGTGTATAACAAAAAATACATTATGTAGTTGGTAAGGAACATTGATCTACGGTTCATGGCTTGATAGATCTGATAGAAAATATCATAGGTGATCTACGGTTCATGGCTTGATAGACCTACCCTCATCCTCATCATCATCACCACCCTCATCCTCATCATCATCATCATCACCCT
>LPNX010228760.1:1134408-1232650 GCA_001517045.1 Pseudotsuga menziesii | reverse complement strand
TCACTTGATAGAAAACCACTAAGTACAACTTAGGTGGTAACATTCTGGCTCCGACTGTGGGACGTGTGCTCGATCTGGTCTTCAAGGCAAGGAGAGGATATGAGAATATCAGAATCTCTGGTTTCGTAGACCCTGTAAAAACATCTCAACTTGACAAGAAAAACCTCAGTAGCACAAGTTTTATATAAAAACAAATGAACCATTAAGTTGATTTATTTAAACAACATAAATGTAACTAACTAAAAGAAGTAAAGTTTTATTATAGCTAAAAATAGAAATGCAGAAAGTAAATGCTCTCTTTCAAGGAGCTTATTTTCCTACTCTAAGCATGATATAAAAAGGGTTAAGTGTAATCAGAAATCCAATGTAACCACCTAAGCATTTTATTGACATAAAAAAAAAATTCCTAGTCTTTGGTTACCAGCCAAAGTAAGGATACCTTATTCAGAAAATGAAAACCTGCGTGATGATTCAAGATGGGTGGGATGGATGGGAGATCATAGGCATGAATAATGTCATAAAAATTCTTCCCCAACTTGTATGTGCTCATGCAGGCTGCTTCTATCCATGACTGGATAGGACTGATATACCAATCAGAATGATGAGGCATATTGACTACATCATCATACTGATCATCGGGGCTTATCAAATGATAACTTGTTGCACAAGCCCCAAGTAGCTCCAAATCATAAGGAACCTCTATATGTGAAAAAGATGGTTGAGACTGATATTCCACTGACTGCAATACATCTGAATTTTCACAATACTGTTTCTCAATGTCTTCATTTCTGATACCCTTGTGCGGCTCTACATGGTATGATTTTGAATAATCACATGAAAATTCTGAATGCTGCTCTTCCATACTAAGGTTTTCCCAGGCATCCAGATCCATGCTCCCCTCTATGGACGTATTGTAGATTGGACTTCCACAATTTTTTAAATAGACACTCCCATTTTTGGACATATCATGGATGGGATTCTCCATAAAATTTTCACAAGTTGGATTATCTATGAAATTCCAATAGTCATCACTCCCAACCATGTCATATGTGGTGGACTCTTCATCCATGGCATCATGCTCTTGCATATCCATGTCCTCCTTGTATTCATAACAATCTTCTTTAGATAAAATGTTACAAGGAAATAAAATTTCCAAACCTTCTTCAATATGAGGAGAACAAGGTCTAGTATCACCACACATTGTATTGTCATTATCATAGATTTCTTTATAGGCTTTTGTCATGATATCATGAAGAGGATCTTCAATATTATCTTCCATCAAGGAAACCTTTTGGACATGCTCAATGGGATCACTTGGTATGTATTGCTTAGTGGATTTCTCTAGAGGGATTTCTGGAAAGGTATCAATATTGTGACACACTTGAGAATACACCAAATCTTCAATGTCTTCAGCTATGGTGATATGAGGAGAGTTTTCAACAATGTGTTCCATCATGGGCTCCTCCTGAAGCTTTTCAATATGATCATTTTGGATTTTCCCTTCATCAGAATCTTGTTGTGTATTGGGAGATACCTCATTTTCTTTAAGAAGACGCTTAATTTCTTCATCTCTTAAATAATTTCTAGGATGCTTTTTGATGGGAGTATCTTGGACTTTCTCTTTACTTAAATGTTCAAGAAGTGATTCCAAGTCTTCAATACTTTGTATCATGGAAAAAGGTCCATCATATGCTTCCGAGTGATACTCTGTCCCAGATAGGTAGAAGGTACAGATCTTTTCAAGGAACTTTTTTAAACCATTCATACTACCCCTACCATCATGCCACTGCTCTAGAAACATCCAAAGGAAGCTTGGAAAAGAAGTTATACATTTATCAGGAAGGCCTTGATAGAACCAATAACAAGCTTCACCCCGAAAAGTACTAGCAAACATTTCCATCATATGGTCTTCATAAAGAATATTGAAGTCAGCAATCAACTGAAGGAAAGATTTGACATGCCAGATGGCTGATTCACCATAATCTCCATAAAATGGTGGAAGTCAGTTATATGCATCCTCCAAACCATCACAATAGTTAGGAAAACCGGTGATGTTTGAGAAATCGATAGGTTGATACCTTAAGGATAACTGGGCATCAAAACTCTCCTTTAATTTATCCAAAATAGTATCCATTTGATATAATGATTAAACCTTGTATTGACAAGGTGGAGCTGTCAAGTGATGAGCTTTAAAGGTTTTAACATGTTGCATGGGCTCATCTACACACAACAAAACTTCACAAGTTTATGAGAAAACAGGGTTTTATCCCTTCAGTGGAGTCGCCATGTGAAACAAAAAAAAAACATTTATAAATCTTTTCACAAAAATTATTTTTTGCTTTTCTTTGTAAAAATAAAATTGGAAAAAAGTCAGTGGAGTCGCCAAATGAAAATTAAAGATATACTCTAAGCATTCATCAAACAAAGCAAAAAAAAAAGGAAGAAAACAACAGTCGTACTCGGGAATAAAAAGATTTATCCCAGGCAACGGCGCCAAAAAGTGTTGCCGCCTTTTCACACACCTGGATCACGTGGCAGGAATCTTCAAGCCACTCAGTGTGTCCTTGGGGGTGTTGCCGCCTTTTCACACACCTGGATCACGTGGCAGAAATCTTCAAGCCACTCGGTGTGTCCTTGGGGGCAAGTCTCGAGTCAAGGCTGTCACCTTGTTCTTGACTCCTCCGTTTAGGCTCAACTCCTAACGAAGCCAAGGGGGGTAGACCCTATTAAGTTACTAAGGATGATTTCTTAGTGTAATGATGTTGTACTGAATCAGTTATTTAGGAGTTTGAATACTTTAACTATAAACAATCAAGATGACAAGATACGAAGATACACACGAAAGCACAAGGTTGATACACAATATAAATATGAAGCAAAAAAGACCAGTGCCTTAATAATGGAGTCAAAAGAGATCAGTGTGCTTGCATGTGTTTGGAATAAATGTTTTGTGATTGCATCTTGGTATGTTTTAAGTTAAAAATGAAGTATGAATTGTTTAAATTAGGCTTAAGGGGGACTCTAGATATACCTGAGAGTACTTGGAGTATGTCCAAAACAAAGCCAATACGGCTACCCGCAAGGAATATGTGGGCTGAAATGGAGTCTCTGGGGCTGTGTTCGTAATGCACCCGTTAGGGTGTGACAAAGATCGGTGCCCCGAGGTCAATTTTCAGTAGGTTCCCGCTTCCTTTGGGTATTTTGCTACCGTAAAGGTTTGATTGAGGTGTTGGATTTTCACCTGATGGTTTGTTAATTGGGGAAGGTGAGTCCTAATTATGCTAGTCACCCAAGTGCTTTTGATACAGCTTAACGGATCGGACGAACCACAGCCAAGTGCAAAGCATACACACTGGAGTCTTGTAAATTTTAATAAGTTTTAAAAGATGTGTTCTTGCTTAAAAGAAAAGCCTCCAAGAACCTCTTTCGATCCAAGTGGATCTCAATCGGGGAATCAAGGAGGGGTAAAATTTAAAAATGTTGATAAACAAAATATGAGAAAATAACACAACTACACAAATGCGGTTTTCTGATTAATCCTACCACGAATCTCTTTCCCCTTGCGGGTCACTCGGGAAATCGTGGGGTAAGTATTATGATTACTTTTGAAAATAAGATATGGAATATGGAATTAACAACAAGATCAAATAAACTACCCTACCAATCAGATAAATTCTAGTAAAAGGAAATAAGCAGAAAAGACGAAAAAGGCACCGACGCGAATCCCCCTAGGGGGGATGGGGAATGGGCTCGAAAGAGCCTATTCAAAGGATGATTTTATTACAGAGGTTACAATATCAAAGCACTGATAAAAAAGAGCTTTCTTGGTCCTTTTACAGGCTGAAACCAAGATATTACAGTTTATGCAAAACAATTACAAATTATGTGACAAAAGAGAGCCCCCTGGGGGGATTTGAGCGCTCCAAAAGCCACTTTGGACAGCAGCTTCTTTTCTTCTCTGTCAGACCTGCTAAATGAAAGCGAGTGAATTAGAATAACAAATTCCCCAAAGCACTTTAATAGTGCCTTTGGGTCAGCCTACTTTATCTCAAAAAACTAATGAAATTAAACTAGTTAAACCGACGAAAAGGGAACCAAGGAAAGCAAGATTTCCTTGGGATCTTGGCCTGCTGTTTGTGCAGCCAATTAACAGCACTGATATTGCAGAATATTGAAATTATTGAACAGCAAATGAAACTACCTTAACAGCAAGCTATGAATTTTTCAATAAACTACTTGCGAAACTAAGGCAATTTTAGCTAGATCTCTTGAATTTGAACTTTATGTGCACAATGAAGCTAAGATCTAGAAAATTGAAGGGATATTGATAATTATATCTGTGTATGATTTTCTTTATGAGATAGATCAGATTTAAAAAGAGACCTTAAAGTAACCAGTTTGAGGGAAGTTTAATAATTTTAAAGGAGAGAAAGGGGAAGAAAGGTGCTTGTTGTTGAAGCAGATCTGTAGAGGGACCTTGGTAGAGGGGCAGCGAGGGGAAGATCTTAGCAATCTCTGCTGGAAATCAATGGAATCAAACCTGAACCATAGATCTTCTAGCTACGGCAAACCTGTAAGCTACAACACAATTCCTGCATACAGAACTATCAGATCTGAAGATACATATGAGAAAGTGATGATACAGTATGCAAATAACCTTATTTAACATATAGGTATTAACTCATTTAAACATATGCAGCAAATAGAAAGTAAGTAAGCTTACTTACAATGATCTATCCTTATGATTTAAGAAACCATTCAGACAGACAATAATTAAGTGCAAAAAACTGGAAAAATAGCAGTTTCACCTCGATTGCAGCAAGACAATGACAATCCACACATGAAAGATACTCCACAATTGAGCCTCCAAAGATTTTATTTATTCAACAAAATAAGATCAGTACACAGTTTACAATGGCAAGCCCTTCATTCCAGCTCTAACTAGCTTGAAAGAGGAGGCTGTGCCTTGATTTATACAATTTGCAGGCCATCTAGCCCAGGGGGGGCGCAATTCCTCATGGAATCAAGTGAAATCCTCTGATGGATAGTTCATCAATGCAGAATTGAGGCTGAACTGAGCCTACTTGTCAACCGGGGGCCTGATATGGCTGACACATCAACCCATAGACTGACACATCGGCCCAAACACTGAAGAATCCACCAAAAATCATCCAGTTGAGCCAAAAACGTGTTGAGAGAGGGAGGGCGAAATTCCCCATAAAGACCACTATAGATCAACTCTGGATCTGATTTGATCCCCTCCTTCAGTCAAGGATTTGTCAGATCCAGTCAATCTGCTCCAGATCTGATTGATTTCAATCAAATCGGTTGAGAATCCATTGATTTATTTGATTTTGGATTTGCTCCATTATTCATCAATTTTTCCAATTAAACTATTAAAAAATAGCCTAAGTTTTGGAAAAATTAAATTTTAATAAAAAACACTGAAAAAACTGAAAAATTGAAAAATTGAAAAACACCTAGGGGGACTTAGACATGTTCATATGACTCAAAAATTATTTCTAGCATGCTTACACATTGAAACATAGACTCTAATAACCTCAATAGGCACAAATGCCAAGACGACCACCCCAACTTTGGAGGTATGGAGTGAAAAACTCAAAAATTATCAGTCGTTTATCCAACAACCAATAATAACCAAGGGAAAAAACACCCTGGGCTGATCGGATTGACAAATGAAGTCTAAGAGACCAAGACTTTTACAGACACTATCATGCTAGAACATTTATTACAACTCCCCCATGGGGTATGAACATGTGATATGATACAACAGAGCTTCCCGGAAGCAAGACTGAAAGTTCTCTGAAGTCCGAACAAGTTATCCCTGTCCGGTTCACCAGGCTCACTTGATAGAAAACCACTAAGTACAACTTAGGTGGTAACAATCATGTTCTTGAAGTTCTCTATTTCCCTACAGATGATCAAGGTGCAGACATCTTCACCAAGTCTCTTACAGAAGCGAAGTTTTCTGAACTTTGATCTATGTTAGGAGTTCAAGAATTTGTCATTAAGGGGGGATAGGCTCTAATGCCTCCTTCCTTCTCCTAATAGTGTCACTTTTGTAAATCCTTCAATCCTATCCCAAGTTGTTCTTAAGGGGGGATGTTAGGATATTTAGACACTTAGGAGTTAGTTAAGATCAACTTGTGTAATATATCTGTTAGGTAAAGTGTGTTTATTTAGTATGCATTTGTAAATATTTAATCTGATGGTCATGATATGTTCTAGACATAGAGTGATCCGACGGCTCAACTTTTCTTAGATCATACCTACCCTTGATCCGTGGCTTAACACCCAATTGGTCCATGATATCTATTTAAAGAGAATGGAGGGTCCTTGGCTAGATGATCGATTATGCGAAGCTAATTTGTAACTTTCTTTTTCTTGCATAATAAATTGTTCCAAGTAGCTATTTGGATGGGGCTGTGGACTGTTTCCCTCTCGAGGATTTTAACCACGTCAAAATATTGGTGTGTTGATCTGTGATCTGTTTGGGTGAGTGGATTCTCTAGGTGTTTTATATTTTGGGAGCACCCTGTGTACCCAAACATCACTGACCACAGATCTCATTTCTGGAATCAGATGATGGCTGAGATGAGTACTAAGTTGGGTTTTCTCCATGAAAACTCAACTCCATATTACCCACTGGCTAATGGTCAGGTCGAGGCCATTAATAAAGTTTTGAAAACTATGCTGCGTAGGATGGCTGGAGATCACAAATCCAACTGGAACTTGACTCCCTTTTCCACACTTTGGGCTTACAGGACTTCAGTAAAAACAACAACTGGTTTCACACCCTTTCAGTTGGTTTATGGACTGGAAGTTGTCCTCCCTATCGAGTGTCAAATCCCGTCACTTAAATTTCGCAATAGAACTTCTCCCAAACACTTCCGTGGAGGAAGATATATTTTTGTACTTGACCAACCTTGATGAAAGTAGGAGAGATGCTACCTTGGTTAATGAGGCACACAAAAAACGTGTCAAGGAAAAATATGACAAGTTTTTTCAACCTCATGTCTTCAATGAAGGTGACCTAGTCCTAACTTATGATCAGAGACATGATAAACTAGGGAAGGGAAAGTTCGAATCCATGTGGTACTGTCCCTTTGTCATTAGTAAGGTCTTAGATAAAGGGGCTTATGAGCTCATAGATTATGATGGGATACCCTTTGGGAAACCCCGCAATGCGTTGTACCTGAAGAGGTACTTTGCCTAAGACATTTATGTATGGTATCTTATATATATGTATATTTGGCTTTCAGTGTCTTTTTTTAATTTTCAATATGGTTTTGAGTTTGATGTCCATACTGTTTATACCATGTTTTGGTTGTGTATATTGGATGGATTTCTATGGTTTAGTTGATGGTGCATGTTGTCATAACTTGAACCTTGCTTCAGCGGCTTGGGTGTTGTATTCCCTAGCTCGATATTTAGTCAGTTCAGGAGCAGTTTGTATTGTTTCAGCTACCAATAACATCTCCAAGTATCAGGAAGTGATAGGTTTACTCAACGAGGCTGCATCTCAGGACATTCATGATTTGGTATTATTTTTGGACTCTCAGCTAGTGGTTTGTCACCTAAATCACGTTTACACTATCAGGAATCCCACACTTCTCCGCCTCTTTTAGAAAGTGTGTTTGTTAGAAAGGTATTTTGATTCCATCACTAACAGGAATATCCCTGGGTCTGATAACATGATTGCTGATTCATTGGAAAATTATATTCTAGACTGGTATATTGCCCATTCATAACTTTTAAAAATTAAACATGGTAAATCATAAAGTAAAATAGATAGTAGAAGACATGTAAAACTCAGGTAAATATAATTCATCCATTTGAAACACATGTAAACACCAGAACTGAGTCTGTATATATATATATATATATATATATATATATAGTGTGTGTGTGTGTGTGTGTGTGTGTGTGTGTGTGTGTGTGTTTTACGAAAACATGGTCACGAGACCTCATTTGAAGCACTTTGTATTCCAGGCATACAAAGTGATACAAACATCCTGAAGCTAGCTAGATTTTAGGGATACATCATGCAAACCACTCTAATGGTGCTCGTAGTAGCACATAATGTCCCTTGCTAACCTACGTAGAAAGCGACTGAAGAAGTCTGATACTCCTGCAGTATGTCTCTGAAACCTCCTAGGGAGGTCATTTATAGTAGCATATGGGATATCCAGAGTCAGTCGATCCAGGTTCTTCTTTAGCTCTGTGAGCTCATCATCATCTCTATGGACAAAGAGATCTCCTTCTCACCTTTCCATTGGGGAAGATCCCCCAGGTCGTGCATCACCAACATCTGCATGAAAAAATTAGGTCTTGTTATCATCCATAAAAATCATAAAACATAAAAAAAAAATCAACATCTTGGGTATTTATTCTTACCGATGTCACCCCATTGAGCTCCATGTGGTAGTGGTAGATCAAGATCCCCTCTGAAGTCGGTCCCTGCATAGGCATAATCCTCAATCATTAGGATCTGATCACTCAACCAATGGAAGAAGGGAGCCTCGAATTTGACATTGGCCCCGCCACCTCCTGTGCGGGCCATGATATCCACCCACAGCAGCATGCGGGGATCTCTAGCTCTAAGCTCTGTGAACACCACCTGGGGCCTCAAAAGGGGTACCATATCAATGAAGAAGCATGCTAGGATGGTCCCATACCCAAACTGTTTCAACTCTCCTTTCCAACATTTCTTCAGCTGATCTTTGAACATGGGTAGTAGTTCCTCAACCCAGTTGAATACCGTGTGTGCCATGACCTCCAGGGCATACAACATATGTTCTTGGGATACTTGGTGAGGCCCTTGGCTCCCTGCCACCCTCTGCATAGTAAATAGAATGGTCTGAAGCGGTAGATCCCTCATAGCCCTTATAGCGATATTCTTAGCTGACATCTTTGTTCCTGGAAAAAAGTGGCGAACAATAAGCTCTTGTGTAGTAATGTCCCCTCCTTAGGAACCAGTTAGAGAAATAGGTGCTCCTCGTCTAGACAACCCTGTGAGGAAATAAATGTCCTCCACCTCCATAGTCACAATATGGGGTCCCACCTCAAAATGTTGATGTTCTGGATTCCACATCCATAGGATGTACTTCAGTAATCATGCATGTGAAAGCATGCTAGGAGCGCAAAAGAATTTTAAGAGCCCACAGCCTCGTAGGGAATCTACGCAACCTGCATCTCTTGCGGCACGGGAATTGTCATCATCATGTTGTCTCTCCTTCCAGATCACCATTTTTTGACCAAATAACCTATCAAAAACCATTAATGAGCCATTTAGAAGCATATTCAACCATTGAAATTGCTCAAAACCTTTTATGTTGACTAGGGCTTGTGTTTTTGAGGCATCACAGCTGACACCGCACCTGTCTCCTTAAAACAGAGTGGTGCCACCGCCTGAGCAAAACTGAAAAAACACGGTTCTTATCGGGCACCACTCTTCCCCTAAAGGCCAGAAGCAGTATCCGACATGTGATTTTTAGGTTTTCCCTTAGGGCCCCAAAAATCAACAAAAATAAAAAATGGAAAGAATGGAAATGAAGAGAGGGTTTCTAGCTCTTACCTAGATCTAACAGCTTGAAAAACGGATGGGTGATGGCTCCGCAATCTCCGACTAAAATATGCACTCCAATTCTCCCAAAATGCTCTCCAAGGTTGGTAAATGGTAAATGAGTTGGTTTTTTAGTATTTACTTTGGTTTTTATAAAGGATTTTAGGGTTTTATATTATTTTAATGTTTTTCAAATCATTTTCATTAAAAAATACCCTTTATATAGTTTATAAAAATCAATTTAAATTTTTTTTGGGAGACTATTGTCCTTTAAAAGTTGCGGGGATAAAAATGAACAAGTATTGTCTATGGGGAAGTTTATTTTTGACTTTTTTGTACTTCTGAAAAATGGAAAAGGTCCTTGAGCGTTCATTTCGAATCTTTTTCCAATTCTTTTTAGGCTTGTAAAAACCATTCATCGTGAAAAGAAACCTAATGGAGTCTTCTTTAAACTCTTTTTGGACTCCCTAAATGTGAAAATATTGTCGAGTGAACTTGTCTTCTTCACACTCGTAAAATTACTCGAAGAGTCATCTTTTCGACTGCAGTTTATCTCTTTTTTGGATCGGATTGACTAGTTACGAAAAAGGACCTTGTGGAGTCTTCTTCCATTTTCATTCAGACTCTATAAACATGAATGAAGCTGAGTTAACTTTCATTGGACTCGTTAAACCAAACATTGAGAGACCCTCTTTTGGTAAATAACTCCTCCTTTCTCAGGTTCATAAAAATTATGAGAATGGACTTGTCTTTGGATGAGCTACAATGAGTGTTTGTTACCCTCTTTAAACTTGTAAAAAGAAAAAGAGGCACTCATTAATCATGATGGGGAAATTAAGTGAAGGGAATCAATTCATTTTGTAAATAAAATGGCAATTTGTGGTCACCTTTGAACATGGCACTTGTATACATTTCATTCAGTCAATTGGGCAATCAGCTTGTCTCCAAGTCGATCCACTTTCATGATTCATATCACTCCTCTAATTCTTTCAAAGAATGCATTGTCCATTGTCGCATTGTGCTCCACCTCATTAAGTCAATGATGCCAAGTCTTTTGTCGTGCCACCAGATGTTCAAAGGGAAGTTGAAAGTTTACCTTTGCGGTCAAAACAACTTTTGTGTCAGTACCTTTTGAGTCAGTCCTATGGTTACATCATCTACAGCATTCCAGAACTTTGTACTGAGTTTCATGTCGTTGATGTGGGATTCATCATGGCCCTCCTTTGACGAGACTATTCTTGTCGACTTCAGCTCATCATCCAGGAACTAGTCTTAGAAACAAGTTTAGTACCTTGAGATATGTATGCCTTAATGACATATTCTCTCACTCTCAACATAGGTTCACATCATTGGCCTTTGATCGATAGACTCGACTAAGTGTTTGAAATCAAATCATCTATTCACACACAAAATATTATACCAGGGTACCTTGGGAATCATTGACATCAATCGTGATCTCCCTCGCACTTGTTAACGGTTCACAATCATTGACTGGTAATCAAGTGGTTTCTAGCATGTTCGAATTCAAATCATTGTAATCACATGGATAGAATCGTACTTTGTGGAAGACAAGATGAAGACCCCGGGAATATATTAAAATCACTCATATATTTCTGCCTAGGTTGTGGTGGAGTATATTGTATGAAGTCCCGACATGGATCCACATTCGTATGGTCATGGTTGTGCTCAAATTTGTGTTCATTTGACATATATCTACAGTGTATTTTTGGTAGCTATGTCCCAAGTTTGAGTCCTCTATCATATGGATCTATGTTGTATTCTAGTAGCCATGTTTGTTAATCTCTCTCGTGGATCTGCCTTGTATTGGTCTGCAGCCATGATGAGGACACATTTTCTCATGAGTCAAAAGTATTGATGTATTGTAGATGCCTGGTTGATGATGATCTCTGATCAAGCTAATTCTTTCCTCAAAGTGATAACTTTCTCTTTCAAATCTCTCGCCTATCTATCCCTCTAGCCTCATGATTTGGGGGGCATTTTGTTACA
Source organism: Pseudotsuga menziesii (assembly GCA_001517045.1). NCBI lineage: Eukaryota > Viridiplantae > Streptophyta > Pinopsida > Pinales > Pinaceae > Pseudotsuga > Pseudotsuga menziesii. The sequence continues at coordinate 1,221,057 of LPNX010228760.1, read as the reverse complement.
CATAAATCTCCTCATCATCATGTGATGAGGTCCCAAACATCAGTATTTGCCCTAAATCCCAAGTTGTTACACATATATCAATCCTACATATGAAAATCCAACACCACTTCTGTCCTCAAGTCAAGGAGCATTACCTTCTTCAGTAACACCTATAGTCTCTTGACAGTATGTAGTGCCACCACCTTTTCCTCTTGTTCAAGGTGCGGTTCTTCCCTATCACCGCTATGTCATAGTGGAGTAGAAGCAGTACGCTTGGTAAAAAGTGAAAAAGAGAGGTTTCCACGAAGCTTCTCGAAGGAAGGCTTCGTGGAACCCTTATCCCTACACCTGAGGACCACATGGACTCGAGATCCATCCTTTTGGGATCTCCTATCCACCTGACCCACCATTTACTCAACCATCCATATCCTCCCAAGGCCTATAAAAGCAGGCTCATACCCCATGGTTGAGAGAGAGCAAGGTTATGTTGTTGCCTTGACATTCTGGCCTAAATCAGTAGGGTGAGCATAGAGGGAGCAAGTTGAATCTTTTGGGGATGAGACATTGGCATTGTGAAGGAACATATCAACATTAAGGAAAAGGTTGTAAACTTCTTCTTCATTTATTAATGCAAAGTTGGTTCCTTTCCCGTAAAGTATGCTGTGTAATTATCACGTATTTTAGTTGGATTCCTTAGTCACTGACATAGATATGTGGTTTATATTATGGTGCTTTTGATCTCATTTGTTGGTTTCATTTGATTATGCAGGTACATCTATGAAGATCTATCACCATAGGAAACAGCTATACCTTTTCATCAAAAGGACTTGTTATCACATATATAGTAGTCGGGCTACCATATTCTATTTTTCAGACACAATACATTTTTTAGCCAGATATCTTACATATAAGATGTTGAGCTGAGCATTTTTATGGATCATGATTATATTTGTGGAATATTGAACTCTCCCATGTTAGGAATGAGTCTTAAGACACTCAAATTTGAGGACCGATGTATCCATTTATGTCATTTCAAATCAGTAGTGGATGCCCAGTGTTATATCAGTACTTTCTCATTGGATAGATGGTGTTTCAGATGGATTATATTGCATGGATATGACTCAGCATTTTATATTGTGTTATGGTTATTATTGCTCTTATACTGATTCTTGTGACATGTATTCACTTGTGGTATCATGATCTGGCAATCATAATTATATGGACTAGGTTGTATCTTATACTATGTATTGATGTCCTTACTCTGACTTTGAAGTTCTTGATCTATACTCATTGGTTTTACCCTCCTTAGGGAGAATAAAGGTAGTAATTTCCCTCCATTGTTTTGTCTTGCTAGTGTTGGCTTCATCATTTCATTGTCTTCACCCATCCATTACCTTCCAGTTTCATTTTCAACCTAACTGACTTCTTGACTTATGGCATGGAGGACCTTTCTCCCGCTAGAACTTTTGTTGGACAAGCCTCCCTGTCTATATTGTGTCTCGACTCTAAGTTGGTGATAGAACTTGCCTTTGGTAAGTTGGATTGTATACCTAAATCATTCTGGTCAGTTGTCCCGATGTTTGGCATTGTGCAGAACTCCCCCTAGTCACTTGAGATGTTGTTGGCTAAAACTGAAAGCTTATGTACTACCTCTATGGAAAATATTGAATATGCGCCCATGGAAAATGAAAATTATAAAATTGTGTTTCTTAACATATGTAAAAAGGGCAAGATCAATGAAATGCTAAAATACTCCTTGAAGAGTATAAGAAAAGGTCCAAAAAAACAATGGTTAAAAACATGCTATATCCAAAAATTGCTGACCTTATAAAAATAAATATGTCCCGGATGAAAGCTGCAATTAGCTGTGCTTTTAAGCATTGGTGAAGTCCCAAAGGGTCATATAGGCCAAAAAGACCATGGAATAAAAATTAATGATCCTAATGAACTTGGATCAAGCTTGATGTAGACATGATGCCTAAGTTGAATAAGCACTCTCTAAACAACTCACCCATTTGTGAGGCGCTACCATTCCTTGTGTTGTTGTTTGTCCGACATTGGTTATAGTGAGTATTCCCTTTCCATTATCCAATGTGTCATGATGTTGAGTAGGAAGTCATCCTTTGCTTTAGCCTATCATTTTCACCCTTCACCCTTCACTAGCAAAATGACTACAGCTATGAAGTGAGTATAGTCATGAAAGTCTAAGTCTGAGTAATAATAAATAAAGCCTTATATATGTATTGGTTGATGTACCACCAGTGAAATGAATACTACTTGTTGTGATTGTTACTTGAATGAGTTGTAGAGCATGTCTTAACCTTTTAACACTTGTAGCGGATGGATATAGTCTGATTTATTCTTGGTGTCTGATTATTCACAGATGGATATATTGTTTATTAGATATGATTGATGATCAAATAGAGACCTATGAGGGGTATGCATATACACCTTAGATGGATTTGGAATCTCTGAGTCTAATGAGATAGTTTATTTCCAGTTCCGGGCACTTACAGATTGATATTTTTGAGCAGGCAGATGTATCAGTTGGATATCCTAGGGCGTTGTATGGGCATAGGGGGGGTGCAGCCACTTGTTTGTACCATATTACCCCCATCCCAAAGAGCCTAGTGGGAACAGTTTGACAATGCAGGTATCCTAGGAGGTTGTTTTGGCAGGATCACGTTTCCTGAGGCAGATTAAAAAATGATTAAATGGCGATTGAAGAAATTGATTTGGGCTAATGAGGCAAGGAAATGACATGGGATGAGTCATGAAGATGAGAGTGATTTCATCCACACCTTCTCCATTAGTTGCAGCTCCTGATTGGGCCCACACCTATTTTTTAGGCATTTTTTATTATTTTCTGGAGCTCTTTTTGGAGGCTCACGATTTCCTCAAGGAGGAACAAAAGTCAAAGAATTAAATTGTTATATTATTTATTGTGCCATGGGGACACCCAAAGGGATTTAGTCAAACACTCCTTGGACCCACCATGTGCTTTCATTTATTTCTTATTGAGTGGGTTACCTTTCTTTGGGTGGGTTAGTCCACTTTGATAAATTATGGTTATATTGATCCATGTATTGTATGTTGAGCTCATCTCAACCATTGATTAGAACATTTCATATTTTAATCTTAGCCACTCATTTTGAAAGTGGTTAGGATTTGGTTATGATTGAGGTTCTCTCATTTCTATTTAAAGGAGAGAGCTTGTCATTTGTAAGGGGTCTTTGGTTCTTGGATCTGAATAATAGAAAGACTTTTTCTGTGGAAATTTTTTTGGATCTGCTTTGCATCTGATGTGCTCAAATGGTGATTAGATTGTCTTCAGATTCCTAGAATTGTGAAAATTCTCATGAGATCTATCTTTTTCATCGCTATCATTGATTTTTCTACAGGAGGGCGTTTTGACTGGAGCATTTTTGTAGGGGGACCTTAACTCGCTCAGTTCTCTTCGTCTTGGATCAGGGGGTTTTCATTAGTTTCATTGTGATCTATGATTACTTCATTTTAATGTCTTGTAGCATTCAGTTTTTTTATTTTGTATGTGCAAATCTGATATGGTTGACGTTTTCTCATGCAGGATAGGGGGCGCTTTGATGGTTTGGAGCTTTCACATGACATAGAAATCACGGGGATCTTCCAAAATTGATCAGGATAGCAAAGATCGTCACTGTTAAAGACTTCTACAAGCTTTTCCAGGTAAGATCCAAAAGGTAAGTTCTTCTTTTCAGATCTTATTCCATTGTACCTTGCTGAAATTCAACTCTTTTTATGAAAACTCCTAAAACACAAAAAACCTAAAAAATTAATAAATCAGGGAACCATCTGATCTTTTGCCAAACCATTTCTGGGTTTCATAGATCGGGACTCCCCTTCATCAAATCAATTGAAACACTGGTCAAATTCCTCATAGTTTGACCTAGATCTGATTTTTAAGCAGAAAATTGCATAACCCTACACTGAAACATTGACCTGCTAGGGTTTTGAGATTTTTTGAATTTTGACTTCACAAATAGATAGATCATGTCCCACATAGCCTAAATCAACCCCAATGTTGTGCAACTTCTTCACCATTTGGCCTAGATCTAAAAAATTGACTGAAACTGCCCTAGCGCCCTCACTGAAAACTAGATTTTTCCGGAAGTAGGTTTTTCTGAAATATGACAAGATAGGCTGATAGATCAGGGCCCAAGCTTTCCAGAACACGCCCAATGTTGTGCTAGTTCCTTCGGTTTTTCCCTAGATCTGCAAAATCAATTTTCAGCCTCCTAGCCCCATCATCATATTTTGACTTTCCTAGATCTGATTTTTCTACTATTTTCCTAATTTTGGCTTGTAGATCAGGTCTCCCTGACCTCTTTTATTCCTTAACGCTGAGCCATTAACCTCCCGGTGCCTCTAGAACTATATATCTGTCCTCCTAAGCCCTAGCGCTAGCCATCTACTGAGCTGGGTTTCCTGTACCTTATCTTTTTCGAACCAATTACTTTCTGGGTTTGTAGATCAAGGTGTCTCCTAGGTGGGTTCTTTGGAACGTGGATTTTACTACTAACTCTATTGCCCAATGCACACAAAGCACTGATCTCCTAGCTAGCACTACTCTTAGGCTCTTAGCCTTTTCCCTTTACCAACATTCACTGATAGCTCAAACACCTTTCATTGAGTCTGATTTCTAGGTACTGGATAGTTACAACTCTGTTCTTGCTCACCCTGTCAGAGTTACATTTCCCAAGACAGTGGTCATCTCCATCAATTTCTAGTACTTAAACCCTAGAGCTAGTGTTTCCATTCACCTTGCACCTTAAGTACCCTGAAGCCCCATCTAATCTTCTTCTGGTGTCTAGGTTCAATCTCTCCTGTCGGGAGCAGATCCGGGTCTCCCCCATTGTTGTCTTAGACTAGGATAACCTAAAGTGAAGGCTTCCTTGATTGGCGTGAAAACCATCCATTTGGGAGTCTAGGCAGTCGTGGTTCCACCCCTTAGTTGCTTTCCCCTCTACCATCCATTTTGGATCCACCTCAAGCAGGAAACTATAAGGCGGGTGATAACATTTTGGCGTCGTTGCCGAGGAAGGTAGAGGCCTACCCTGGTCCGACATTTTTCCTCGAGCTATACTCCCATTATCTTTGGAAAAATTTTGGCGCCGTTGTCGGGGAGGTAGAGGCCTACCTTGGTTCAACATCCCTCACTTTCCCCTACGACCTATATTTTTTGGTGAATTACTTGTGTGGTTCACCTGGCGACTCCACCTTGCGACTCCACTGAGGATTGTACCCAACATATTAATCTTAAGTTCCTAGAACATCTCATAAATCACAATGATCTCAAATTTATTCATCCATTTTTTCAATGAAATCAAGGAAAATCCAAACAAGCTTAAAAGGAAACTTCTATCTCATTTGGATCTCTCTGAAATCTATGAGGCACCTCATCCTATGCCAAAAAGATACATTAAAGGGTTGCCTCGTTTCTTTTAAAATTCAATCGAATCGATTAAAAGACACTTAGATGCTTGTCAAGGATTATTTTAAGGAAACATACTTATTTAAAAGTGTATAAATGTTGGAGAATATTACCAATTCTTAAAACGCCAACTATAAAATGATTAGTGATATTTTTCAAAAGATATTTTAATTTCTAAGGATTTTATATCGTTTATATAATAATTTGGTGATTTTTAGGGTGAAAACATTTTACGCCATCAAAATTGGGCGAAATAGGGCTTCAAAAGATGAAAAATGGCGAATCTTTTTTGGGAGAAAAACATGGAAAAATAGCCCACTGGGCTAAAATTCGCCCCTAAAACTATCCTTGAATTGCTTGTTGGTGTTATATGGAATCCATGAGCGTAGACCATGAAGATGTCTATATGCGAGCCCTTTTTGAATCCTTAGGAGGTAATTCCGATTATTGGTTATACATGTTAGCACCAAGATCCATCACTGGATATGACATGTTTACCGATTTATTAAGAAAAGAATGGGGTGAAAGCATTGATGAATCCATGCATCCAAATAATGATTGTGTTGTTGAAGACTAGTCAGATAAAGATAATCAAGATAACCATAATGAGATAACTGTCGATGTTCCTCATCAAACTGTTTCCTCCTCTCCTGATCCAACAGTGAACATGCCTTTGAATGAATCTTCGATGCAAAAGAGTGACAATGATCAAATCTCGACCCTTTAGGATTATGACCTTGATATTGATATAGAAGGGGAACTTATTAAAATATTGTCATCATTAGCTCAAGAAGGCACAAATAAAGAAGGAGAGCAAAATTATCACTATAAAAAAAAATCTTTAGTTGAGCCTTCCATAGGTGAGGACATTAAAGAGTTTTTAAAAGATCAACTTCATAATCATTGCCTAATTAATGATAATTTGAGTCAGTATCCAACTTATCCGAATCTTGATTCAGACCTCGATCATATCACCGCAGAATAAGAAAAGGTTGAAATTAATCAAACTTATGTTGAAGAACAATCTTGTGGTCGTAGTGTGATTGAAGAGCATGCATGTAATAGGGATAGGGAAACTGAAACTGAACTTGTTGATGTTATCCCTTATCTAGAGTCTAAAGAAAAACAATCACACGATGATACGATTGTGAGTGAACTTGATTAACAGCATTGCAATGAGGATCCTTGTCCTAACAGTATCAATAGAATTCTTCATCCAGTCCTTAATCAGAATATGTTGGTTGAATGTGTGGATACTGACCTTGTTTCGAATATTGAAATCATTCCTGGAATAAATTTAAAATCTCTTTCCTCATCAAATTATGAGATCAATTATTCCAAGTCTGGGAGAAATTTTTCAAACCACCCTCCTGTCCCAACTCTTCAAGTCTTCTTGTATGGGTTTGTCGTTTAATCAAGTTGTTACTTTCAAAATTTTGAATCGGGATTTTAAGCATTATCACGTAATTGGGGAAAATGTGCTTCATGTATCATCTCAGTCATCCTTAACGAATACATTTTTTTCAATTTGTAAATCTGTATTATGGATGGTTGGAGAAGGTGTATAAATATCAATTTCATATTTTCTCCATTTTTAAACAACAAATGGGCTTGATCTCATTCACAGTTTCATTGCATTACAACTTGTCCTTACTTGATTTTCCCATTTCTTCTGGAAATAATAGAATTGAATGTCCTAGTAAGGTAGAGGAGAGAACAAAGAACTATTTGGAGTGGTTGAATCATGAGTCATATTTTCTCTTTCCATCAAGAGCTTGCTTGCATACCTCTTATGATCCTTTCAATGTCTGGATGGATAAATTTCTAGAAAGTCAATCTCATCCCTAGCATGATTTCATTTCTTTTCATCCATGTTTTTTTTTAATTTTCAAACAACAAGTTATAATGGCTTCAATTTTCATTCACATTGCTCAGAAGCCATCTTTGATTTGTTGTATCATTAACTGTAAAGAAAGCTCAATAGGTTCATTCAGCAAGTGGTTGCATTGGATTTATGATATTACCTAACACTTGTCTTTTCCTGGTAGAGTAGAGTAGGTAGCACCTGAATACGCCTTCCTGTCAGTAGTATAGAGTTTTGCCTTGTTGTTTGAAGCTCACTTTTGAAGCTCTTAGCATATATTGTTATCCTGCAAAATAAAAATCAAAATTTTTACTGAAAGTTATGGTTATAGATTAGATTTATTTTTTTCTTTTTTCAGTTTCATGAATCTTTATTTTTTATTTTATATATTATCCACATATTGTTCTGACGATCAGTCTGTGAGTTTGGTATAGTTCTGGACATGTTGCAGGTAGTCAGGTACATTATTGGTAGTGGTTGTACAGCTGGATGGATTGATCAAGGATGCGAGAAGCAGAGTGCGATTACCAGAGATTCTGAGGTTCTCAAGCGCTCTTTTCAGCAGAGCACTTGTCCCAGCTGGAGCCAAATGTTATCACATATATAGTAGCCGAGCTACCATATTCTATTTTTTAGACACGGTACATTTTTCAGCCAGATTTCTTACATATGATATGCTGAGATGAGCATTTTTATGGATCATGATTATATTTGTGGACTATTGAACTCTCCCATGTCATGACTGAGTCTTAGGACACTCAGATTTGAGGACTGATGTAGCCATTTATGTCATTTCAGAGCAGTAGTGGATGCCCAGTGTTATATCAGTACTTTCTCATTGGATAGATGGTGTTTCAAATGGATTATATTGTATGGATATGACTCAGCATTTTATATTGTGTTATGGTTATTATTGATCTTATACTAATTCTTGTGACATGTATTCACTTGTGGTATCATGATCTGGCGGTCATAATTATATGGACTTGGTTGTATCTTATACTATGTATTGATGTCCTTACTCTGACTTTGAAGTTCTTGATCTATACTCATTGTTTTTACCATCCTTAGGGAGAATAGAGGTATTCATTTCCCACCATTGTTTTGGCTTGCTAGTGTTGGCTTCATCATTTCATTGTCTTCACCCATCCATTACCTTCCAGTTTCATTTTCAACCCAACTGACTTCTTGACTTATGGCATGGAGGACCTTTTTCCCGCTAGAACTTTTGTTGGACAAGCCTCACTGTCTATATTGTGTCTCGGCTCTGAGTTGGTGATAGAACTTGCCTTTGGTAAGTTGGATTGTATGCCTAAATCATTCTGGTTGGTTGTCCCGATGTTTGGCATTATGCAGAACTCCCCCTAGTCACTTGAGATGTTGTTGGCTAAAACTGAAAGCTCATGTACTACCTGTATGGAAAATATTGAATATGCGCCCCTAGAAAATGAAAATTATAAAACTGTGTTTCTTAACATATGTAAAAAGGGCAAGAGCAATGAAATGAAAAAATACTCTTTGAAGAGTATAAGAAAAGGTCCAAAAAATCAATGGTTAAAAACATGCTATATCCAAAAATTGATGCCCTTATAAAAATAAATATGTCCCGGATGAAAGCTGCGATTAGCTGTGCTTTTAAGCACTGGTGGAGTCCCAAAGGGTCATATAGGCCAAAAAGGCCATGGAATAAAAATTAATGATATTAATGAACTTGGATCAAGCTTGATGTAGACATGATGCCTAAGTTGAATAAGCACTCTCTAAACAACTCACCCATTTGTGAGGCACTGCCATTCCTTGTGTTGTTGTTTGTCCGACATTGGTTATTGTGAGTATTCCCTTTCCATTATCCAAAGTGTCATGATGTTGAGTAGGAATTCATCCTTTTCTTTAGCCTGTCATTTTCACCCTTCACCCTTTACTAGCAAAATGACTACAGCTATGAAGTGAGTATAGTCTTGAAAGTCTAAGTCTGAGTAATAATAAATAAAGCCTTATATATGTATTGGTTGATGTACCGCCAGTGAAATGAATGCTACTTGTTGTGATTGTTACTTGAATGAGTTGTAGAGAATGTCTTAACCTTTTAACACTTGCAGCGGCTGGATATAGTCTGAGTTATTATTGGTTTCTGATTATTCACAGATGGTTATATTGTTTATTGGATATGATTGATGATCAGATAGAGACCTATGAGGGGTATGAGTATACACCTTAGATGGATTTGGACTCTCTGAGTCTAATGAGATAGTTTATTTCAAGTTCTGGGCACTTATAGATGTGATCAGGCTCACTCTGCCTTTCTGATGCAGTTTTTCTTCACAGATTGATATTTTTGAGCAGGGAGATGTTTCAGTTGGATCTCCTAGGGAGTTGTATGGGCATAAGGGGGTGCAGCCACTTGTTTATACCATATTACCCCCATCCCAGAGATCTTGGTGGGCTCTGTTTGACAATCCAAGCACCCTAGGAGGCTGTTTTGGCAGGATCACGTTTCCCGAGGTAGATTAAAAAAATGATTAAATGGCTATTGAATAAATCGATTTGGGCTACTGAGGCAAGGAAATGACATGGGATGAGTCATGAAGATGAGAGTGATGTCCTCCACACCTTCTCCAGCAGGTGCAGCTCCTGATTGGTCCCACACCTATTTTTTGGGCATTTTTTATTATTTTTTGGAGCTCTTTTTGGAGGCTCACGATTTCCTCAAGGAGGCACAAAAGTCAAAGAATTAAATTGTTATATTATTTATTGTGCCATTGGGATACCAAAAGGGAGGTAGTTAAACACTCATTGGACCCACCATGTGCTTTCATTTATTTCTTGTTGAGTGGGTTACCTTTTTTTGGGTGGGTTAGTCGACTTTGATAAATTATGGTTATATTGATCCATGTATTGTATGTTGAGCTCATCTCAACCATTGATTAGAACATTTCATATTTTAATCTTAGCCACTCGTTTTGAAAGTGGTTAGGATTTGGTTATGATTGAGGTTCTCTCATTTCTATTTAAAGGAGAGAGCTTCTCATTTGTAAGGGGTCTTTGGCTCTTGGATCTGAATAATAGAAAGACTTTTTATGTGGAAATGTTTCTAGATCTGCTTTGCATTTGATGTGCTTAAATGGTGATTAGCTTGTCTTCATCTTCCTAGCATTATGAAAATTCTTGTGAGATCTATCTTTTTTGTGGCTATCATTGTTTTGTCTATAGGAGGGCATTTTGACTGGAGCGTTTTTGTAGGGGGACCTCAACTTGCTTGGTTCTCTTCGTCTTGGATCAAGGGATTTTCATTAGTTTCATTGTGATCTATGATTAATTCATTTTACTATCTTGTAGCATTCAGTTTCTTTATTTTGTATGTGCAAATATGATATGGTTGACATTTGCTCATGCAGGATAGGGGGCGCTTTGATGGTTTGGAGCTTTCATATGACATAGAAATCATGGGGATCTTCCAGAATTGATCGGGATAGCAAATATCATCATTGTTATAGAATTCTACAAGCTTTTCCAGGTAAGATCCAACAGGTAAGTTCTTCTTTTCAGATCTTGTTCCATTGTACCTTGTTGAAATTCAACTCTTTTTTTGAAAACTCCTAAAACACAAAAAACCTAAAAAATTAATAAATCAGGGAACCGTCTAATATTTTGCCAAACCATTTCTGGGTTTCATAGATCAGGCCTCCCCTTCATCAAATCAACTAAAACACTGGTGAAATTCCTTAGAGTTTGACCTAGATCTGATTTCTAAGCAGAAAACTGAATAACCCCCCACTAAAAAATTGACCTGCTAGGGTTTTGAGTTTTTATGAATTCTGAATTCACAGATGGATAGATCAGGTCCCACATAGCCTAAATCAACCTCAACTCTATGCAACTGCTTGACCATTTGTCCTAGATCAAAAAAATTGACTGAAACTGCCCTAGCGCCCTCACTGAAAATTGGATTTTTTCAGAAGTAGGTTTTTCTAAAATCTAACAAGATAGGATGATAGATCAAGGCCCAAGATTTCTAGAACACCCCCCATGCTGTGCTATTTCCTGCTGGTTTTCCCTAGATCTAAAAAATCAGTTTTCAGCCTCCTAGTCCCATCATCAGATTTTGAATTTTCTAGATTTGATTTTTCTGTTGTTTTCCTGATTTGGGCTTGTAGATCAGGTCTCCCTAATCTCTTTTATTCCTCAACACTTAGCCATTGGCCTCTCAGTGCCTCTAGAACTACAGATCTATCCTCCTAAGCCCTATCTCTAGCCATCTACTAAGCTAGGTTTCCTGAACCTTAGCTTTTCCGGACCAATTACTTTCTGGGTTCGTAGATCAAGGTGTCTCCTAGGTGGGTTCTCTGAAACATGCGTTTTACTACTAACTCCATTTCCCAATGCACACAAAGCACTGATCTCCTAGCTAGCAGTGACCTTAGGCTCTTATCCTTTTCCCTTTACCAACATTCACTGATAGCTCAAACACCTTTCATTGAGTATGATTTCTAGGTACTGGATAGTCCCAACTCTGTTCTTTCTCACCCTGTCAGAGTTACATTTCCCAAGACAGTGGTCATCTCCATCAGTTTCTAGTACTTAATCCCTAGAGCTAGGGTCTCCATTCACCTTGCACCTTAAGTACCCTGAAGCCCCATCTGATATTCTTTTGGTGTCTAGGTACGATATCTCCTGTCAGGAGCAGATCTGGGTCTCCCCCATTGTTGTCCTGGACTAGGATAACCTAAAGTGAACGCTGCCTTGATTGGCGTGACAACCATCCATTTGGGAGTCTAGGCAGTCGTGGTTCCACCCCTTAGTTGCTTGCCCCTCTACCATCCATTTTGGATCCACCTCAAGCAGGCAACTACAAGGCGGGTGATAACAGGACTCATTCCATATCTCCACAAATTCTAGGGGAAGTATTCCATCTCTGTTGTAACTCATTTGTTCTAAATCTAAACCATTCAGACTAGAGGAACAACTCTTGTCCACAAGAGGTGCATTTTTCCTAGAAACAGTGTCTTTGACCTAATTGGAGCTGGACTATTATTGATTGTTAATTACAACCTTTGATGGTGTTGTAAGTGACTATTTGCTTGATATTTGTTTGATTGTTGACTTGATTTGACTAGAGTGAAAAATCCTTTTGTGTATAAGAGTTTATGAGATTGACGGAGTTTGACAAAGTTGGTTAAGTATTTTATCTTCTTGGATGAGGTTAGTTGGTTGAGTTTTATCTTGTTTAATCGTCAAGTCTTCCTTGACTATGATTGAGCTTGATTCTCGTGTCATTGAGTTAAGTTTGATTGGAAATAGTTTGGTTGACTGTATGTAAAGTATCTTGGTTTCTCAAATGTGTATCTTACTTGATGATCTAGGTCTAGTAAGAAGAGTTGATTGATTATCGGAGCACTTGATTATATTGACACAAGTATATGATTGATTTGACACAGGTACACAAGTATCTTGGTATAGGTTGGTTCAGTTGAGCAGGATTGACATAGGTTTCCTTATGAGCAGTTGGTTTGAATCACACACGGTTGAGCTGTATGAGTAGTTGGTTTGACCCAAGTGGACTGAGTTTGGTGAGTAGTTGGTTAGCCTCATATTGAATGAGTCAGATGATGTTATCAACATATTGATTAGAAAGATTATTTTTCACAGGTTGTTGGTACATGTTATTGGTATAGGTGTGGTGCAATGGCCTGTTGATGAGAAGTGTTAGATGATGAGAAGTGACATTTGATGAGTAGTAGTCAACAGTAACAGTTGATGAGTAGTGGTCAATAGTGACAGTTGTTGTAAAGTGTTGTGAAGGTTGAGCAGTGTGGTGTAGTGTAGTACAGATGTTGATTAGCAGGTCCACAGGATCAGAGCGGTCGTGGTTCATGTAACACCTCAGTTTTGACCTTGTTTGCATTAAATGTATGTGATGTATATATTGTAATGAATCATGGTGTGGAGTTAAAGGCAAAATCCCACACGCACACTCCACCAGCAAACTCCACCACTTCATGTGGGCAGGGAAAACAACAGGGGACGTCTTTCACTCTCCCACTCTCCATTGTTTCATTCATCCTCATCCGTAGGCTGGGGAATCGCCATCACTCTCACACAGATGGCGGTTCTTTCACTCTATCATGCACAGGATCCTTCGTCATTTTACTCAGGCAGCACGCTAAGGAACAATTTTTCTCTGTCACCCATGATTTTCCTGGTGGAGGAGCCATTCACAATTTTTCCTGTGAATAATCCATTCACATTCTATGTGTGCATGTTCTCCTTACCAATTTGTGGTTGTGTATACGTTTTCCTCCTTTCCATGCAGAGATTCTGATATCTCTCCCATTTTGGGATGTGCACCTTCCCAATGCTTCATTGTTGAAAATAGGGGCGGTTGTTTTCCCCACGCTTCTCATTTGTTGTGGTCCATTCACACCTTGGAGCTGCTATAGGTTATTGTTGAGTTGTTTTGGACACTATAGGGCCAAGAATGACTCAAGGATCGATTTTCCCCTATCCAAGCTATGAATCGCTTGTTTTGCTACGTGCATGTAGTGTTCGGTCTTAGGACTATGTTTGGAGTGGGGTGAAGGCTTGTTGCTTGATAAAACTGGTGTGTTGGGGGAACCACATAGACAGAGATAGAGGGTTAGCTTTCTTCTCAACAACCCCTGAATAGCACTGGAAGGGAGGTCGGGCCTGAGGGACTTCTAGCAGAGAGGGGACTGATTTCCTTATGTTGGGTGTGTGTGGGTGTCTTAGAAGCCAGGCCAGTTTTGGTGTAGGTGTCCTTAGCTCTGCAATGATCTCACCAGCTTAGCATTCAGCCTTTCCCAGCTCCTTGATGGCCTGATAAACCCAACTGTGTTGGATTGGATGTTCTGTGTATCCATGGCTATGTGTAAGCCTACTTGTTCCTTATTCCTTGGGGGATCATGCCCAGCTCAGGGGTGGCAGTGTTGCTGAGAGATTAAGGAGCACACTGGCTTATGGTTGGGTGGAATGTTGCAGCGACATAGCTGGTTGTGGGACGATTTATTTATAAGATAAGTATTCTTGTCTATTTTACTTTGGTTTGGATATCATATTTGATGTTTAATGAATGATAATGAACATGTTGAAAATATGCATGAATGTATGTTTGCTTCCATTGTGTATGTGAATGATTATGCATCATAGCATGTTTTATGTTCAAGCATTTTGGTTTTATGTATGTTCATGTTCATGGGGCGGTTTTCCTGGATGTTTAATGGCATGGTAGCATCCTCTTCGCTGGTTGGAGGGTCGGGGATGTTACAGAGTGGTATCAGAGCCATCTTTACAGTATTGGGCCTTAGAGGGCCATGAGAAACCAGCTGGTAGAGGTAGGTTTCCCTTTGCCCAACAGGAGAAAACTTCAAATTTTTTTGAGTTCCAAGACAGTTGGCTTATCGAGAGACTTAGTAGGAAGCTTCCTTGATGTAGCGGGTAGCTTGGTTGGAAGACCTTCGATACAGATGCGGCGGTGGCGAAAATTAGATGAAGTCTGAGCCGATACGTCGGCTCAGCTTAAATGAAGATCATCGAAATGGCGGAGAAAACTAGCAAATGCAATCGCCGAAACATTGGCTCAGTTAGTTGAAAGATCATCCTATATAGACCTAGTGTCGGCGAAATTTAGTTGATGGCACAGTCGATGCAGAGGCAAACGTCTATAGAAAGTAGCTGATGAAGTCGCCGCAATGGTGGTGGTAGATAGAGGATAGGAGCACCAAGACTTTCGATGGAAAATAGATAATGAAGGTGCCGATACGTCGACAGAAAATAGAAGAAGAGAGAGAGCCAACGGAGCGGTGGCCGAAAGGAGAAAGAGTGAATTTTTCGCCAAAATTTTTCCTAAGTTCTGAAATCATCGGAAGCCATCAGTGGAAGACCGCCTAAACATCGGCAAAAATTAGTGGATTGAGCACCGAGGCAGAGGAGAAAGAAGAAATTTTTCTCGAAACAAGAAATTTTTCCAAAAATTCTCTCAAGTGTTGAAAACGTCAAAAAAATTTAGTTGATCGGGGAGCCGCAGTGTCGGCGAAGATCACTAGAAGACCACCGAAACGGCAAAGGAAATTAGATGATTGGACTGTCGACACATCAGAGAAAAATAGAGTATTGGATTTTCGACACGTCGGAAGAAATTAGTTGATGGGTACGTCGATGCGTTGGGAGAATTTAGTTGTTTTTACCGCTGATGAACATCAGGAGAATTTAGTTGTTGTGATTCCGTTGTTGCGGCTATCAATTGGACTATCATTCTAAATATTAGAATTTTCAACTACCGATAGTGCTTCGGTCACCGATGTAGTGGAAGTGTTTAGTTTTGAATCATCGACACATAGTGTTTAAAGCTTCTGACCGTCGACGGGTTTTATGGCCCGCAGAACCCACAGTTGGTTTGTTGCCCACCGTTGCAGATGCCTAAGGAACTATCCACCTGAGGAATAGTGTATCCGATCACCGATACTGCGTTATGGGAGTTCATTTCCTCACCGATGCTATAGTGATTAACGGTTCCAATCGCCAATATACCATCATCGCCGATAATATTCCTTGGCATTACCGATAATAGTCTGGAAGCTTAGACAACTAAGGGTCCGATACATCGAAAAATTAGTTGGGAAGGGGTCCAATTGGGAAAAGGAAATTTTTGAGTTTTTCAAGTGGGATTTCTCAGCAAGTTTCAGCTATTTTTCAGTGTATTTTTCAGCAGATTGTTAGTGGATTACAGGGCTAAAAGGAAGAAAATTTTGTGTTTGGGCAAAATTGCTATTTTTTTATTTTTCTAGGAGAAGGTAAGTAATTCTGATTTATGTCAATGTTTTGCATCTAACAGTTGTGTTACTAACACATTTGCAGAATCATAGACACCTTCAAGGGTAGTATTCCAGGTGGTGTAGTTTGGTAAGTAAGTGGTGGTTCAGTCATGAGAACCCATGACGGGTATGATGCTCGGGATTCTTACGAGCATGCGTGAGATGCCATGGGAGAAAATGTCCATAATGGAAATGATGACATAGAATCTAATGGAAGGAGATTCCAAGAGACACCTTTTGATGTTGCAGCCACCATGAGAAGCTTGATTAAAGCCCAAGAAGATCAACATCAGTTGAATGCTACTATGTTGCATAGTTTGACATACTTACAAAGAAAGATAGACTCTGGGCGGGGTACAACAAGACCGAAAGGCAGTAAGAGTAGTACTAGGAGAAGGAGAAGGACTTCTAGTGGATCATCTGACTCTGAAGAATCTAGTGGGGATACAAGCTCATATTATCATAAAAGAAAAAGAAGGAAACACCATAGGGATCACTCTCAGGATGAATTTAAGAAGGCTAAACCTCCTAAATTTGATGTTGAGGTAAAGACTAGACAAGAGGATAAACCTTGGCTTCTTGGGATAAAGAAGTACTTTCAAGTTCAGGATTATTCAGGAAACATGAAGGAAAGAGTTTCCATATTCAATCTGAATGGGAGGGCATCCATTTGGTGGGAACACTTCAAGCAAGTAAAGAGGATCAATGAAAGGAGACTGAAGTGGAAATAGTTCAAGAAGTATTTCAAGTAGAAATACCTCTCTGACAAGTATTATGATGACAATATGAAGGAGTTCCATGAGCTAAGATTGGGACATCAGACCATGGAAGAGTATGCAAATAAGTTATTGGAATTGTTGAGGTATGTCCAGTACATCACAGATGAAAAAGTGAAGGTCCAACGGTTTCTAAGTGGATTGCCTCAGTCTTACAAAGATATAATTGAGTTTTATGAACCTAGAACTATTGAAGAAGCAATAAGGAAGGCTAAGTATTGCTATGAGCAAAGCAAAGGTAAACTTGATTACCATAAGGCATGGAAGGACAAGAAGAATGAGAATTTTGACCAAATAAAGAAAGGTTTCAAACCTTCTAGCTTTAGGAATCAGCAGAAGCAGCCATCCCAAGTTGTGAGTAAGCCAGTTGGAGTGATAGGAGAAAAGCCTAAGGGTCCACAATAGGATAGAGGACCATTTCAATGTTGGAAATGTAAAGGACCCCACATGCACAGATATTGTCCACTCGAGAATGAGAGTGCAAGACCAGCTTATAACATTCAAGAAGCAAAAATAGTGGGTCAAGTAGCAAGGGTAGTCCCTAGGATTTATGCAGCACTGGAGGACCACCAGGAAGATCACCAGTCAACTGTGGTCGAAGTTGCAGGTAAGATTGTTGAGCAATCTATTTCTATTTTGATTGACCCTGGTTCTACTCATAGTTACATTACTCCTAGAGTAGTGAAGATTTGTGCTTTTAAGAAAGTAAAGCATAGGAAATCTTGGTTAGTTCAGCTAGTCACTGGAACTAAGAGAAAGGTCAATGAAGTGGTAGAGAAATGTCCATTGGTCATGAATTGATTAGTCACTTGTGTAGATCTGAATGTTCTACCACTTGGTTCCTATGATTTTCTCATTGGAATGGATTGGTTAGAAACTCATAGAGTAAAGCTTGACTGTTACAATAAGGCTTTCGAATGCATGAATGAAGAAGGGAACCCAGTAGTTGTGAAAGGTATTCCAAAGGTGATTTCAGTCCGGCAGGTTTCAACAACACAGTTGAAGAAGTTCTGTAGGACTCGGTTGCCAGTTGTATGCAACTCATATTTTGGAGGCAACAAGAGATGGAACTCCTAGGTTGGAGGACTATCAGGTGTTGTAGGAATTCAAGGATGTGTTTCCTGATGAGATCCCAAGACTTCCTCCAAGGAGGGACATTGATTTCACAATTGAACTTGTGCCAGGAGCAACACCAGTGTCCAAGACACCTTACAGGATGAGTACCCCAGAGATGCTTGAGTTGAAGATGCAATTGCAGGAGTTGTTGGAAACGAAGTATATTAGGCCGAGTGTGTCTCCTTGGGGAGCACCAGTTCTATTTGTAAAGAAGAAAGATGGTACACTCAGGTTGTGTATTGATTACAGATAGTTGAACAAAGTTACTGTGAAGAATAAATATCCTTTTCCTAGGATTGATGACCTCTTTGATCAAATGAGAGGAGCAAAGGTATTTTCCAAGATTGACTTGAGGTTTGGTTACCATAAAGTGAGAATTAAGGATGAAGACATTCATAAGACAGCCTTCAGAACAAGGTATGGACACTATGAGTTTGTAGTGGTACCATTTGGTCTCACGAATGCACCAGCTACATTTATGTGCCTTATGAATAGTGTCTTCAGTAGGTATTTGGACAAGTTTGTTCTTGTCTTCCTTGATGACATTCTCATTTATTCTAAGAATGAGGAGGAGCATGAAGAGCATTTGAGGTTGACATTGCAATTGCTCCAGGAGCATCAGCTGTATGCAAAGCTGAGCAAGTGTGACTTCTATAGAGATAGAATTCAATATTTGGGTCACATTATCTCCAAAGAGGGTATATCTGTGGACCCTGAAAAGATTGAATCCATTATGAATTGGCCTACTCCAAGAAATGTGACAGATGTAAGATATTTTATGGGATTTGCAGGATACTACAGGAGATTCATTGAGGGATTCTCCAAAGTTGCACATGCCATCACTTCTTTGCAAAAAAAGGGGGATAAAGTTTGAATGGACATCGAAGTGTTAAGAAATCTTCTAGCAGTTGAAAAATATTCTCACCAGTGCACCAGTATTGAAAGTTGCATATCCAAAGAAAGATTTTGTGGTGTGTACCGATGCATGTAGACAAGGGCTTGGAGGAGTCCCTATGTAAGAAAACCATGTGATATGTTATGAGTTGAGAAACTTGAAGGAGCATGAGAAGAACTATGCCACTCATGATCTAGAGCTTGCAGCCATAGTGCATGCCCTTAGGATGTGGAGGCACTACTTGATGGGTAGAATATTTGAGCTCAGGACAGACCATTGTGGTTTAAAGTATCTATTTGATCAGCCTAATCTGAATGCTAGGAAAGCGAAATGGCTGGAGTTTTTATGTGATTTTGATTTTGAAATCAAGCACATAAAGGGGAAAGAGAATAAGGTAGTTGATGCACTCAGCAGGAAGGTGCAGGAAATGCATGTGGCATCCCTTAGTATTTGCCAATTAGATTTGAGGCAGTAGATTTTTAATCATGTTGCTGGAGATGAATGGTATGAGCTTGTGAAAGACAAATTGCAGCAGCAAAGTCTTTAGAAGAGGTATGAGGGATAGAAATTGGAAGAAGATGGACTTCTTACTTATAAAGGTAGAATTTATATTCCAAATGTAACATATTTGAGGAGAGTTGTTATGGATGAAATCCATCAAACTCTATATTCTGGTCACCCAGGATAACAGAAGATGATTGCTACCACCAGAAAACAGTACTTTTGGCCAGGAATGAAAAAGGACATGGCTGAATACATTTCGAGGTGCATGAAATGTCAGCATGTAAAGGTTGAGCATCAACATCCAGCAGGGTTGTTGCATCCTTTTCCAGTTCGATAATGGAAATGGGAAGTTATTTCCATGGATTTTATTATGGGATTGCCAATGACTTGGAGACAACATGATTCCATCATGGTTGTGGTGGATAAGTTGACCAAGGCAGTAAATTTTATACCAGTGAAGTCTACGCATAAGACTGATGACATTGCTGGTTGTTTGTAGATTTGGGTACAAATCTAAACTTCATCATTGCCTATCATCCTCAGATAGATGAGTAGACAGAGAGGGTTAATCAGGTGCTTGAAGATATGCTTCGCATGCACGTGATGGACAAACCAACTAAGTGGAAAGATTACTTACACTTGGTAGAGTTTGCTTATAACAATGGACAACAGGAATCCTTGGGGATGAGTCTGTATGAAGCTTTGTATGGAAGAAGGTGTAGGACACCAATGACTTGGGATAATCTAGTGAACAGAATTGTGCTTGGTCCAGAATTGCTTAAGGAAATGGAGCAAGAGGTTGTAAAGATCAGGAAAAATATGAAAGCAGCATATGACAGACATAAAATCTATGCAAACAAACATAGGACGAATAGGGAGTTCAGTGTTGGGGATCATGTTTACCTCAGAGTGAGCGCAAGGAAGAGTTCCTTGAATCTTGGAATTTGTGCCAAGCTGTCACCAAGATATTGTGGGCCGTTTGAAGTGCTTGAAAGAATAGGGTCAGTTGCATATAGACTTGCATTGCCTACTAGCACTAGACCTCATAATGTTTTTCATGTTTCTTTGCTTAAGAGATATGTACATGATCCTAACCATGTGATAAATTGGGATGTGATTCAGGTGGAACCTGAGGGAGAGTTCCAAACCGAGCCAATGCCATAGAGGCATCACCTAGGGACCAATATGATATCACGTTCATTCATATTGGGGTGGTTAAAAATTAAAAAATTAAAAGTCAATATATTGGTGGTATATAAGGGGTAATAAGGGTTTTTTTAAAGTATATAAATATCCAATATGTTTAGGGTTATTTTATTCCAGATTTCTTCCCGCTCCCTTCACCACCACCACCAGTGCTCCACCATAAGCCTATGTGCACCTACGTATGCTGCTGAGTTTCTCTGGTGCATAGCGTTTGCTCTCACACTGTCTTTGCTGCTGCTGCTGTCATGGGTTCCACCCCAGCCGCCTCCATCATTTCTTTTGTTCTTTTCCTCTGCAATTTCTGTGTTCTGAGTGATCTTTATATGAGATTATAAGGCTGGTATTTGTTGATCATAATTTGTAGCAGTGTGACTGTGGAGAAGTAGGTGAGTTTAGAATACTTGGTTTACAGAACAATGATGCTTAGCCTTGTTCAAATATGCATGATTCCACTGATTGGCCACAGGTATATACATGTACATGTCAGAATGATTGCTTATTTGGTTTTTGCTTGTAGTTTTGTTCATGATTTTGTCTGCGTGGGGCTTCCTGGCACTGTCTTTGCTGCTACGTGGGGCTTCCTCGCACTGTCTTTGTTGCCGCTCAATGGTCATGGGTTCCACCCCAACCGCCTCCATCATTTCTTTTGTTCTTTTCCTCTGCAATTTATGTGTTCTGATTTGAAATGCTTGCTGCGGAGGGGAGAGTAGAGCTCAGGTCATGGACGGTCTCTACTAACTTTCTCTGCATAAGTGTAGTAGAGGTCCCCCTGAGTTCTTGAATCACACGAACAACCTCGAGTTCTTGAATCACATGAACAAGAACTCGAACTCGAGCTGTTTGAATCCCTTTAATAACGTTGTTTTGTGGTGTTTATAGTAGTGGAGGTTCTTTGTTCTTAGTTCTTAGTTCTTAGTTCCTAGTTCCAGAATCCAAGATTTCCTTACCGGAATCCAATAAAAGAGTGGGGCATTTCCTAACCGTAGATTCAGTAGAGAATCTAATATTCATCAGAAAGGAAATAAGGCTGTTTTCCTCTGCAGCCGATGGAACAGAGAATTTAGCATAAAATTGCTATTGGTACTAGCTTGGTGTGAATTGGTTAAATAGATCCCCGTGGGAAGTAGGTAACATAATGAATTTGGGAATAGGTAGGCTCCGCATAAAGTCAAGGATTCCTGCCTGAGTAACAAAAAATCAATTCCTAAGACACTGGATTCCCCGTTGCAACTCTAGTGATTCCTTGGTTGTCTCCATAGATGGCTGTCTGTCTCCGAAAATAACATTCCAAGGTTTCATTCAGTGTAGGAGAGCCTTTCAAAGGGCATTAGCGTCTTTTCTATCCGTAACAACGGTTTACAACAAGAGTAAGATCTGCCAGAAGAAATACCAAACATAAAATGATGCTCAACCCTGTTCAAATCTGCATTTTTAGGGTTTTATTGAGTCTTGTAGAGGGTAACTGGTTTTTTGGTTTCCAGTTAGATTTGTTTAAACATTGTGCTGATTTTTGTTCTATGATATGTTTTTCTTGTGTCTTCTAGTTCATAGATATTTGATGTTAGTGTTGTTGTTAAATTTGAGCCCATTTGATAATCCCTCTAGGGTTTGGTTTTGTTCTCGAGGGCATGATGCAGGAAAGAGGGATTAGGCCAAGTGGTGAAGACCTGCTTTCATGTTCATGTCCATTGCTTAAGAGAAGGTTGAAACCTCATACTGAACAAGCCCTAGATGCGAGTCCACCAAAACCAAGTTTCGCTACTACAACAACTATAGTTTATCACAACCTTGTCATTTTTGCAAGACCTGCAGAAGGTACTGGACCAAAGGAGGAAATCTGAGGACTATACCTGTTGGTGGGGGTTGCAGAAAGAATAAGAGGGCCAAGAGAACTATAGCTGCAGAACAGCCCATCTTCAACACACAAAATGAGTCAACCACGTCTGCTAGACCCTCTGCAAATGCCCTACCAATTGCCTTGGATCACCATCAAAATGACCTTAATCCTGCTACTAATTCAAGCTCTTATTTCAATCTTTCTGCACATAGTACTGCTAGGTCCACTGAAGCTAGTCTAGCATTTGCCAAAATCCAAGAAGCTGCAAGGAATGGGGGTCGGTCTGTTCTACCCAACTGCAACAACTCTGATTTTTTGGGCCTCTCCTATGGCAGCAGTGGGCAATCCTCTTTTGGTCCCCAGAGTAGCCTAAATAGCCTTAAGTGCTGCCAATGGATAGGCCTGAAGGTGTTGAGCTTCAATATTGTTGGTACAATAGAATAAAGGGGCAACACATGTACAAGTAAGTATACATTGACACTTTGATTTTGGTTTCCTGGTGCTTTATTTGTGGTTTCTGCAATGAAGTGACATTAGCATTTGGTTTTGTCTAAAAATGACTATTGTGTGATGCTTTTTATCATCGTTGTAGTTATTAGACATGTCAATCATATGCAACATGCCCTGGCGATCATAGCACTCAGACGTGTTCACTACTCTTCACTAACAAATGCCTTTAGTGATGAGATTCTCGAGGCTGCATTCAATGTAAGCATCCAAATCCACTTATGTTTATGCCATCCGCTTTGGTGTTCTATTAATGGGATTAAACCTATGTACATGTAGTAATTGGATTAATGTTTATATATCCATATGTACATGCAGACAAATGCAAAGCAGCTTGAACGTATTTTCGGTGGACAAAAAAGGGGTGTCATAGTCTACGCAAGAGGAAAACAGATTAGAGAAATGATGAGGAGACATGAATTTTCCGCAGAATCATATTGTGTTTGGTAGGCTCCAATGCTGGAATTGATGATACTATTTGATCCAAAGTACTAATAGCATAGAGGTCTAAAGTAAATTTATGCTTTGCAGGTTCACTTATTCTTATCTACAAGGATGCTAGGTTTCTATGCAAATCTCTTTGGACATAAGACCAAATTTCCCTTCCTATAGGAAGATATACATGAAGTAGTGGAGTTGCCTCCTTATTTAGCATCAATGGGTAGTCCATATATGGCCATATACCTTCGTAGAGGCCGATGTGTATATGCTATCCATGGTGAAAAGTACAAAGATGAGAAGGGAAGATTTGAGTTCCATTTCTAGTCCTTTGTTTCCTACAACGTTGCATACAGGTACACATTGAGTTCTTTTCTCATCCCAGCAACCATAAATAGTCCTTTATCACTTTGTAAAAATGGAAAAAGTAATATTGGATGAACAAAATAGTACTAATGTGCATAAATTCCAATGAAGAAAATGGAAAAGAAAGAGTGGATGTCCATGAATTTGAGACAAATTAGTTTGGTATTTTGAACAAAACTTGAAATAGCCTTCTTTCCCTATTCTTGAGATACTATGATTTATTTGTCAAACAAGACAATCATGGAACTATGGAGGAATAGGGTGTTGAGTCTTGAGAAGAAGATGCAAATAGTAGAAGATGAGGAACCGACAAATTCAGGGGATCACCGAAATGAAGATTCTGGATATTTTTTGGGTTTTGAGGAACCCAACATGACTAAGGTCCATTCACAAACATTTCCATTCAGTGTAAGTATCTAAACTCATGAATTATTTCCTTGTTCTGCATTCCCATGAAGTTGTTGTTCTAGTCCTCGGACTATTTCTGACAAACTGTCGTGTTGATGGCTTGTTTTGGTAAGAGCATGCTACAATGTTATTATAATAAACTATGAAACACAACAGCCTGTGGGAAGAGGCTCTTACTATTTCAATCATCACTTGTTCCTCAGGAATTCATCCTTACTAAAATTGTTTTTGAAATTCCTAATGATAAGTTGAGTCACTCAGATTTGTCTTGTACACCAGGTAAGCATGTTCTGCAGCTCTGCCACATTCTGTTTCAATTAAAGAAACTGAGAATTCTATTCTGTTTATTTCCATTCCTTCACCAATCCGAAGGAGTAGTTCAGATCACTGTTCACCACTCCAACTTCACTTAGATGGTGAGACAACTAAGGATACAAAGGATGTCATTGCCCATACAGAATCAATAATTCCCAGAGTTAATGTGCAGCAATGGGGTCTTCCAAATACAATGGATCTGGAATCAAGTGAAGAAGGTAAAATAAGCTCATAGCGAAAATTAGTTGGAGGGACACTTAGTGGGGACAGAAGCAGCAATTGCCAGGGAAACTTTTGAGGGAATCTTAAAGAAGTTGTCAAGGACGAAGGAAATTATTGGCAGAGCATCGTGTCATGCTATTGACTGTGCTAAATATAGCCTTGTTGTTGAGGTAAGCTTTATATCTGTTATTTTCCAGTATGGTAAACAAGCAGCTCATTTTATTTTTTCTTACTGTGGTTTTTTACTTTTGGAAACTTAATGATGAAAATTTTCAAGGATTAGAGTGAAAAATGAATATCTTGCATCAATTCTGCGTTCATTGTGACTTATGAGAATCCTATACATTTGGGTATTTTTCCCTGCATTAACTTATTTCTCAATGTCTTTTGGTCATTCATTGCACGCTAATAAATTTACACGCTCCATAAGGGTGTGTGGTAACTGGTAAGTGGTAACCCATTAAAACATGCTCCCTAGGAATCAATCCAAGACCATATGGGAGATGTATTAGTCTGGAGTCTATATTGATTGCATCTCCTATTTACCTATTCAATTAAATGCATCTGTTAGAATAGATAGCATATAAATTTTATGTTATCAGTGATTAGCATAAGTCATTGGTATTCTGTTGTGTTAGTTGTAAGATATGTGGTTGGCTACACCGTACACCATAGCCTGGTATAAAAGCTTCAATTGTAAAAATAGGACTGCGGGGGAATTATACCAGTGAATTTTATGTTGTTGTTAAGTGAGGGTAGAAACATAATTGAGCAGCTCAGTAAAATTGTGAGCACACGAGCTAAAGGTACCAAACCCAGGGAAGTGTAGTTGAGGAAGTTTCCTAAATTTGCTGAGTGTTGAGTTTCGTTTTTGTGAAGAAAGAGTAGTTCAAGAGCCCTCCTTTTTGTTCTTCTAAGTGGAGTACTAGGATCCCTCTTTTCATTTTTTAAAGCAGAGTAATTGGGCCTCCCTTTTTGTTGTATTAAGTAGAGTAATCATGATCTCTTTTTTCATTTTAAGGCAGGGTACAACATCAAGAGCCAGAGCAAGTAGAGTGAAAATTTCAGAAAATCCTTTGATGTTGAGCATATTTCATAAGAGTATTAGTAAAGCAGTCTCTCATTCGCCTCCTCAGAGTGGAGTTAGAATGCAGTAGTCACTTGAACAATTCAAAATGGGTTGTTAGTAGAAAATTTTGATACCTTAAACTTCTTTCACTGACAGTTTTGGCGCATTTCTCAAATTAGAATACTTCCTCCTTGTAGCAGAATTGGTTGTGTTCTTAGACAAAGACTTCAGAGTCACATTAACGTTATTGCATTTTTTTTATGAGATAGAATATAGAGATAAGCATAGATATTAAATTTATTGGAAGCATGCACAGAATGTTAATCACAAAAGGAAAAAGGCATTTAAATACTTCTGGAAAAATCAAGTAAGATATAGACTGAAGACATGCCAAAGATATTTATTTGATAACATTCATACTACATTGTCATATCATCTTCAACAAACATGGAACAATTGATATACTCATATTATCACTCAATCTTATACTCAACCTGTTTCATGATAAAATTAAAGCGTAAAGCTGGCACAATGTATTTTAGAAGGGGGTGTCACAGAACCTCTCTTAAATAGGGAGATGATATCGCTAGAGAGGGTTGCATTTCTTGTTGGAGCTTAATTTCTTGGAGAATTTGAAGAGATGGAAAGAAGTTTTGAAAGAAGTGACAACTTTAGATGCACAGATAACCCTTTTATCCTTAAGATTCATTCCGTTCTCTGTGCAAGTGGTACAAGTGATTAGAAGTAGGTAGATGCAGAGTACCTCAAATAGGAAATAGTAATTGGGGTTATAAGCAGCAGTATACAGAAAACAACAGATTTGGTGAATAAACAACAAGGTAATTTTAAGTAAACACTGCAACATAAATTGTTTGTAGTGGATGGGAGTCGGGACAGGTATCCCACCAACATATCATACTGAGATGCAAACCCACTAGTGTGATTTTTTTTCACTATCGTACATAGGTTCCATGACACAGATTATATCACTGATAATGACTGGGGTCTCCAACACCCTGATGACCAGGTTTCATTTGGTGGCCACATAAAATAAAGTTAAATTCTGTGCTGTGAGCATGGAATATCTAGGTAAACTGAACAATACCTGGCCTAATGCTTGTACAGAAAGAGCTTGCAATACACCTTCCTTAAGGTCTGCTGGTAGCTTCCTCCTTTGAAAGAAAAGATGTATCAAAAACATTGAAGGAAAATATGTATCAGAATCATCTATAAAAGAGATAAAAAAGTACATTACTGCAGATAAAAGCACAAACGACACATTGTAATCAAAACATATTTGTTCTTTGCGGAAACAGCTAACAAGGTTAACTTTGCAAAGTCCATCCATTATAAGAAGCAACCAATAGTATTAAAAAGTCAGAATGAAACTGGTAACAGATTCAAGAAACAGAGGATATGAGACATTCAATAAGTAAGTGACATACTTGACTTCCTCTCGTATTTGAGGCAAGACACATCGAACTGTGCAGTCTAAATATCCTACTGCCTTAAGAAATATGTTGATTGCTTCTTTCTTGTTATCTTTTAATTGGAATAAACAAATTGCAAATCAGAAATGCTAATAAAAACAACAAATATTGAAGAAATTGAAGACATAAAGGGAATGAAAATGCATGAATAAATACAGACAAGCACAAAGTTTCCTAGGTAAAGAAAAATCATTCTACATGAAAAGAAAGATATGAGGAACTGGAAAAATCATTTTAGTTATAATTGATGTGTGGAAAACCAACCTTCTGTCACCTTTGGCTGGTATCCATCAACAGAAGCTTTTGGGATCAGCAGAGAATTTGCTTGTGATAAAGACAACATAGCCAACATGTGTAGAACATATAACACCTCATACCATGCACTTGATATCGCTGTTTCCTGGAAAGAAAAAAGTTTCATTGATTTTGAATGAGAACTATCTCAATCCTCAATAAATAAGACCAACAGAACATTGCTCAGTGAAACATAGATGCTAGGGAATGTAGACAACGTTCTTGTATAGAACAAGCACCTATTCATCATCCTCCTGATTGATCCAAACAAATTCCACTAAATCTTGTAGTTGACTTCCTGCATAGAAAATAAAGCAATAGAATAGTAAGTAAGTTGTGCCTGATTTTGAAATGCATCTTCATTCTCACGAAGCCAATGTCTTCGATAATCTTTAATGTTATGCACAAAGACCTATATTTCTTAATTTAATCAATTCCTACTCCATTCTAAATATTGTCCATGCTGAGTGTTGTTCATGAAGTCATTCAGAATTACAATGTTAATATCTAGAAAAATAAGGTCCAACATATTTACAGATTAGTGTTCAAATTACCTTCTTTTGTCAATCCCAGCAAAACAGGTAGATAATCATCAAGGGCCTGCTGTAGGTCAGCCAGTGTAGAACCACCTGAAAACAATATCGAAGAGTTTAAAGGAGTAATCTACCATAATATGACTAACTGTAGATTTCCATCCCAGCCAACTTTCCCACACCAGAGATACAAAATTTATTGCCTCTCAAGGCACAAAAAATTTCTTTTCATGCACACAGATTGCAGCCTTGTATGTCGCTGAACAATACATGCCGTATCATTTATAGAATTTCTGGCATAAACTGTATCAATAAATTGGAACTGATATCGACCACCAAGCATGCCACTTTAATTGATATTTTCCTTGTTTCTTTGATGAGCACTATATCCCCCGTTCTATCATTCAAAATAACCTCATGTTGCATGAACATTAATTGTTTTTGGCAAAAGTTTGTGCATCTTTGCACTACCATGCTTTAACAATATAAAATAAGTTTCTCCATAATGAAATCATGAAGAATTCTTACCATGTTGTGTTGTTGTCTTTCTCTAGAAGGACCCTCCCCTGTTGCCATGGCAACTATTCGTGTCCGAAGTGCTGATAGGTGCTCAACCATTTTTGCTGACAGGTAACCTTGAAGCGATTTGTCAAAGTCAATACTTTTAGGAATGCGTAGACCTGGTATGAAAACAAACATTTCCCCACCTTTCCCTGGTTTCTTCTTTGTGCCCCCTTCATCTTTTGATGTGGATATTATACATCCCATGCTTTCCCAAGATCAACTTCTGCAAAACAAACACAGTGAATAACAGGAAAGCTGTGGCAGATTGATAAGAAAAAAATCTATCACATTTTTTGCTAGAATTAAATGTAATAGAAGACCTTGAATGAGTGTGAATATGAAGGATTGGAAATCTAAACTTTTTTTCTTGTTATAAAGGGAAAATGTTGCCATTTTAAATTTCACGCTATGCCCTGCACCATTTGCAATTTGCAAGGATCACAAAGTCTTAATGCAACCTTAGACATGGCAGATTCAGGCATCATGACCTAGCTTAACATACTATGGAATGGATATTGAAGCAAAGTGCACCAGATCAAAGAAAGAGAAAATGGTTTTGAGGTTAGACTGAAAAATTCTGCTATGGGACAGTTATCTGACACTGTTACTTTGCTAATGTATTGTAACGATGAGGTAGTCAATTGGGGATCTTGTTTCATAAAAGAAATCCTGATAACAATGCAGAACCATTTTAGTTGTTGGAAAATGGTTGAGTGGAGAAGCCTTGAGAGAATTTAATAGATTGCTTATCACATGTGAGACAACTCGTAATATGAAGGAAAATTGATTGCTTCCAGTAGCCTGTTGGTGATACTACACACTTTAGACTTGTCGTTGTTCAGTGTTGAGTATATCTTTGAAAAAATTCAAAGTTGTATTTACTAGCAGTGCAAAAACAACAGATCTGTGATGGGGAATAAGGTAAAATTGTGAATATGGATATTTATTCACCCAAAAAATATTTCATTAGAAAAAGATAAACCAAATACCAAATTCATAGGTCTCTGTATCCTTAACTTTAGCAGCCAGTGCCTAATCAAAACTACCTTGGAGGTGTTAAATCATGAGAGATGTAGTGTAACTGTGCACTTATACACAGGGCACATTGATAAAGGTAGCTATGCCTTCAAGTGTCGGGTCTCTTCCATAGGTGACAGGCTGAAAATAGCATATGAAAAATCTTAGAAAAAAGGATATTTGAGATTACATCTACCATAGATAACAGGCTGAAAAACCTTATGAGAAAGTTCACATGGAAGGCTATAAAGATAATTATAAAAGCTTGTAAAATACAACAAAAATAAAGGCTAAAAGAATTATAACTCTCTTGCAGGTGTAATCATGCAGAATCGAAACAAAAATACTACATTTTACCTGAGTATAGCCCATGGAGCCAAAACCATACATGTTTGGATTGTAACCATACCTAGCTCGAGGCTGAAAATTTGAAAACAGAGGCCTCTGAAAAGAGGTAGGGTTTTCCATAGCTTTGGGCTTCTTATCACTCAAAGGTCTTGCTAAAGATACCGAAAGCTACCGATCTAGAAATCAAAAAAATCTTACATATCTTAACATATTCTACTAATCAAAAGCATTAACCATTTTTAATTCATTTATGCTAAATGTCTTGCCTTAAAATTTAACCTAGGTTTGCAGGATTGTTGCTGAACATATTCTACACTTCCTTCTCATTATGTTATTTTCTTTTATTCTACATTGATAAATCTTTTCATTATGTTTAATGACTTGCAGAACTATGATGAGATGCTTGCTCAATCAAAAGCTGCACATATGAAATCTGGCAAGGCTGGTCCACTGGCTGCTCTAGCAGGCAGGCCCTAGGTATAGATCATTGATGAGTTACCTTTTCCAGTTAGCATGAGTTGTTCAGAGATTCCTACAGCTATCATTGTTGGAAGAATTTGTATAACCTGAAAGATGTATCTTAATATGACCCTTATCAATCTATGTTATTTTCTAGCATGCATACCGTGTTTTGTATATTGTCAAAATTGCAATGAGCTTCTGGACAGGTTGTAAACAAACATTCAAGGCAATAGGATTAAATGCCTAATGAAAGCAAGCACTCTAGAAAATGTAAATCATGTATTTCATTGATCTTCTCTGCGTATGTGATCTGTTGTTTATATTGTCAGATTTTGCTTAATTACACATCTTGTTTGTGTGTTTTGGATTTTACTGCATAAAATATTTTAAACCCTACATTTTATGTGAACTCTTCACCCATAATCAGGGAAACCAATTGTAAGATAGAAAGCAATGTTGAGTGGGCTTGTATAAGGTAGGAGGGAAAGTCAGGCAATATACAAGGTAGAAGGGAAAGGAGAGGAGGCCTCATCTCCTTTCCCTTCTACCTTATATATATTATATAGCCTGTGACTTTTTGTCCTACCTTACACATAGCATATGACTTTCCCTCCTACCTTATATCAATAAATAGGTGCACTCCTCATTTGCAGCATTGCTTTCCAACTGATTGGTTTCCCTGATTATGAGTGAAGAGTTCATCTGAAACGTTGGGTTTAAAATCTCTTATGTAGTAAAATCCAATAATCACATAAGCAATATGTACACCTGCAGATATCTGCATTCTAGTATAATTATAGCCTATTGCAAGCCATTTTCCCTTTTTTCCATGAATCTTTTAGTTTGGAAACAATGTTCGTTGCTTGTTTATTCAGCAATCCTAACTCTTGAATAGAAAATCAATTTATTTGATGCAAAAAACTCTTTTCACTGAACTTGATACACTTGAAAACTTATGTACATTCATGGGTCTGGGTTTCCTTTTCAATTATTAATGCTATTGGTGTAGAAAAGATAAAACTTAGCATTGTCTTGGGTATTTAGATCCACCCGACTGTCATGAATGAAACAAGGTTGTAAGATTTAATTTTGTTTGATCCACTCATACACATTGGGATAAATAAAACTTTGGTTTTGGATACGATTAACCATATCACAAGATAAACTCCTGTTTTTTCCAAGACAAGCCTCACAGGATTCTCCCCCTCTTCCCTGGAATATCTTGATGGAGGGAAACTCAACAACTAGCTGTAATGGTGGTTGGTAACCCAGTTAGACTCAACGGGACTTGAACCTTAGCCAAACTAGAACTGGAGACCTTACAGTGAACTCCACCTTGAAACAGCTTATTTGAACTGATTGAGATAACCCATTGGGCTTCACAAGGTGAACCCTTTCCATATGGTCAAACCATATTGGTTGTCAGGTTCATTTACAAACTGAAAATGAAGCTGGTGAAGATGATTATGACTCTAATCCAACCACAAAAGTTTTAATGCCAAGTTTACAAGATAATTTCTGTACACTAGATTGGGTTATGTATCATAGTGCTTTTGAAAATACGTTGTTGGAGATATTTTTATGTAGTTTGGTTGGTTGCTTTGTTAGAGTGACACCTCTAGAATTTGCCTTGAATCTATGTTGAAGAAAATTTGTCAGTTTGAAGACTAAATTTGAAATTGCTCATAATGTTACTGGTGTTCAGTTATTTGGCTCATATTTTTTAGCTGACTTTGCTTCTCCATCTTTTTGTTTATGTCTTCTGACCAACTTGCTTGTTTGTCACAACCCTCGATTTTTTTTTCTTTTCCTCGTAGATGATAAAGAATTTGTTTGTGTAAAACTTAGCTAGGAACTTGGTAACGAGGAAGACATCTGAACTGGAAATACAATCTTCAACTGAAAGGTGGCCTATTTTAACATCATGAATTTATGCTTTAAATGCTCACAAGTTCATTGGATAAATGAATGCCAGCTCGACTCGTCCATTCCTCTTGTTAAATTCATATTGTTTTTAATCTAAAAATATTAACAGTATGCATTGAAGATTCCAAATCAATTTTGTTTCTGAAGTTGTACAATCTCCTAGATACCAAAATGGTGCTTGGATAAAAAGTCCGTGATGGAAAGAAGCAGTTATAAATGGTGTAAGTTTCATTTTTGAACCCTTCTTGGGGAAAACACACTACTGTTTGAGATTGGTACAAATAAACCCTCTCATATTTGTTTTGACATCATGTGATACATTTTAATTCCTAATAAAGTGATTTGCCTAGGGGTGCCTATCAAGTGTCGCCCTTTCTTGTGTTTAGTATTTTTTTTCCTTAGGTAGAAATATAAAGGGGTATACAAAATGTAAATGAAAAAATGGATACATGCAATATATAGGGAAAATAGGGGTTTTTTAAAATCGGCAAGGCATATTGGGAGGGGGTTAAAAAAATGATTTTGGGAGGTATTTTCCAATATTTTTTGAAAATAGGGGTATTGTTTCATATGCCACGAACAAACATGCTATGGCATGGTTTCACTAAGTGAAGACCCCGTGGCCAATGCGCATCCTCGACAGGAAGGTCACAATGCTCTGAAACTGGGCCACGGGGCAGGTAAAGGTGCAATGGGAGCACTACGAACCTGAAGAGGCCATGTTGGAGCTGGAGGATGCCATGCGATTGGCACATCCATTTTTGTTCAATTCTACGGAACACTGAGGCGGTACCAGTGGTAGCATTTTGTTCAAATTTTGTAAAGCACTGAGGACAGTGCTATTGAAGGGGGGGGGATCATAACACCCCAGTTTTGACCCCATTTGAATTAAATGTATGTGATGTATATATTGTAATGGATCGTGGTGTGGAGCTAAAGGCAAAATCCCCATCAATGATTTGGTTGTTTTATGTTTCGACGATTGGACTCGTTATCAATGGTATATCGTGATATACGGCACATATTAGTTTTGGCATCATGTAAATATACATTTTTAATTAAATGAACCCCAACTAGCTATGTCAATGCAACCATATTGAAAAGGGCATGATTTTCCTAAGGATAAGGGGGGGATTGTTAAACCTTAAGCATGTGGGAAAATCCATGTGTCAACCACCCATTTAAAACTTCTGTTGTTAGTTGGGGGCAGTTATTACTAGGTAGTGGTGGGTGGCAGGCTTGCCCACATGCACACTCTACCAGCAGACTCCACCACTTCACGTGGGTGGGGAAAACAACAGGGGACGTCTTTCACTCTCCCACTCTCCATCGTTTCGTTCATCCTCATGTACAGGCTGGGGAATTGCCATCACTCTCACGCAGATGGTGGTTCTCTCACTCTATCACGCACAGGATCCTTCATCGTTTTACTCAAGCAGCGAGCTGAGGAATGGTTTTTCTCTATCACCCACGATTTTCATGGTGGAGGAGCCATTCACGATTTTTCTTGTGAATAATCCATTCACATTCTATGTGTGCATGTTCTCCTTACCAATTTGTGGCCGTGTATACATATTCCTCCTGTCCATGCGGAGAGTCTGATTTGTCTCCCATTTTGGGGCTATGCACCTTCCCAATGCTTCATTGTTGAGAACGGGAGATGTTGTTTTCCCCACGCTTATCGTTTGCTGTGGTTCATTCATGCCTTGGAGCTACTATAGGTTATTGTTGAGTCGTTTTGGCCACGATAGGGCCAAGAATGACTCAAGGATCGATTTTCCCTTGTCCAAGTTGTGAATCGCTTGTTTTGTTGCGTGCATGCAGTGGTTGGTCTTTGGACTGTGTTTGGAGTGGGGTGAAGGATTGTTGCTTGATAAACCTGGTGTGTTGGGGGGACCACATAGACAGAGCTAGAGGGCTGGCTTTCTTCTCCACAACCCCTGAATAGCACTGGAAGGGAGGTTAGGGCCTTAAGGACTATGTAGCAGAGAAGGGACTGATTTCCTTGTGTTGGGTGTGTGTGGGTGTCCTAGAAGCCAGGCTAGTTTTGGTATAGGTGTCCTTAGCTCTTCAATGAGATCACCATATTAGCATTCAGCCTTTCCCAGCTCCTTGATGGCATGATAAACCCAACTGTGTTGGCTTGGCTATTTTGTGTATCCTTGGATATGTGTAAGCCTGCTTGTTCCTTATTCCTTGGGGAATCATGCCCAACTCGGGGGTGGCAGCATTGCTGAGAGATTAAGGATCACGTTGGCCTATGGATGGGTAGAACGTTGCAGTGACGTAGTTGGTTGCGGGACGAGTTCTTTATAAGATAAGTATTCTTGTATATTTTACTTCGGCTATCATATTTGATGTTTAATGAATGATAATGAACATGCTGAAAATATGCATGAATGTATGTTTGCTTCTGCTGTGTATGTGAATGATTATGCATCCTAGCATGTTTTATGTTCAAGCATTTCGGTTTTATGTATGTTCATGTTCATGGGGCGGTTTTCCCGGATGTTTAATGGCATGGTAGCATCCTCTTCGTCGGTCGAAGGGTTGGGGACATTACAGTTCAACAGTTTCTATATTCATATCAGGGTGGCAAGACGTAGCAAGGAAATCTAAGGAGCTAGGGCTTCCTTCATGTTGCATCTTGTAAATCAAAGGGTTGTATCCTCCTTCCAATTGTAGCTGGAGAATTGAAGTCATTGTAACAAGGGGGTTGTTTCCTCCTTCCAGTTGCTGCTATAAAACTATTATTATAAGGCTTCCATGGTTTTTCCCCCAGGACTTGGGTTTCCATGTAAAAATCTTGTGTAATATGTTTTTCTATGCTTATTATGTGATGATGATACAATGATATGTGATGATGAGCTATAATTGTTGGTACAATGATAACAATGTACCCTACATAATATTGAATAAGCTGCTTATGATTGTTATTGTTGAAAAAGTAACAAAAGCTATACATGATGTTCACCCCCCCTCCCAGTGTACTCAGTGTGTCCAACAACTCATTGGAAGGAAATCCTAAAAGGAGCCAAATTTATATTATGGGACAATATATCAACATAATTTTTTAAGTTTTGGGATAATTTTGTGTTGTTACATGATGAATTGGATTTGCCTAGTACCTCATTGGTAGACATCAAAAGGAAAATTGTTGATTTGGAATGTAAAACTAATATAGTCAATGATGTAATAAAATTCTAGAACATTATAACCAAAGCTAAGATGAAAATACTAAGATTCAATTATAGAACCAATATTGTAATAGAATCCAATAAGGTAATAACCAAGAGGAACTTGATGAACTAAGTTTCGGAGAAGGTACATAGCCTAATCAAGGATAATTTTAGGGGCGAAATTTAGACCATGGGCTATTTTCAGGGGTTTTTCTCAAAAAAACGATTCGCCATTTTTCATTTTTTGAAGCCCTGTTTCGCCCAATTTTGATGGGGTAAACTTTTTTCAGCCTAAAAATTGACAAATTATTATATAAACGATATAAAATCCTTGGAAATTAAAATATTTTTTGAAAAATATCGCCAAACATTTTATATTTGGCATTTTAAGAATTTGTAAGATTCGCCAACATTTATACACTTTTAAATAAGTATGGTTCCTTAAAATCATCCATGAACCTAATGGGAGAAATTACCTTCTTCAAAGATATTTTTAAGAATGTATTGGAGAGAGGATTACAATAACCATGGGATGGAAATGGTGATTTATACACACCATAAGGAGGTATTATCTTAGAACGGGAATATTGATGCTAAATTCTCAAATATGAAGGGACGTGAAAATTTGGAAGAAAAATTCTCAATAGTGCAAGATCAAATAAATACTCAGGAACAAACATAGGGAAGATTATGAAAAACATAGAAGGGTAATATATATTAAAACTTCCATTTTGTATCATACATTTAAAATTTCATGTGTTTTGTTATTCTTTGTAAGTCAACATACATTCTAGAAAGTGTAATATTTTATTTATTATTAATAAAAGCCTCTCACAACCAATTATTCCATTATATTCATAATATATGGATGATGTATACCCATGAAGGGAATGTTGTCGACCTTTATGTTCACTCTCTACTAGTTTGGTGAATTCCCAACGGGGAAAAGATTTGGAGAATGATTGTTGACCATGACAGCCTTGAAGGTTAAAGGTTCCATTATAATGTGAAGGTATGCATGGATAGTCTAGATGGACCGAACAAGTCCATGGAATTCAATCACAATTGTTTGTTTGTGCTCATAGAATACGACATGTGATAAAAAGGTGAGATGTGCGCAAATGAATAGGATCAATCGAGCACCTTTTCATTATTCCATTCCCACCATTTGTGATAAAGTAAGTACATGATAGATAAAAGTGAGGGATCTTGTATGAATCGAAGATATTGGTCAAGAACCTTTTCGTCATCCCAGGCCATTCATGGATAAAATAAGGGGGTCCTATGCGAATTGCTGAGAAATGTTGAGCACCTTTTCAATTTTCCATTAGGGCCATATGTGCTCCTATGGTAGCATGTGATTTTTAAGATTCATACCCTTCGCCAATGTTTCATATCATTCGATCCTTATTCATGAAAAGTAGTCTTGGCCATTCACGCTAGGGTATTTATCAACTTATAAAGATGATACTTAAAGATTCATTATAGTATCCAATACTAATAAAAAATTTCAAATACCTCGATGAATCTACCATTGAAATATATAGATTATCACACTTCTTTAGGTGAAACCAAATAATGAGGTTGAAAATATGGCCATTACTCTTTGTTCACCCATTACAAAAGAGAGATTTGTTGTACCTCTAATTTGGACATACTGAATTTTCCAACTTAATCGCTAATGAATATGGTGTTAATGTTCAGTAAGCGAAAATTTAATAGCTTTTCTCTATCACATTATTACTTCAAATACATCGCTTGGAGAAATTTTTCATCGATAATTCACACTGTCTATTGTGTATTTTTGCATGAAAATGATAACATGTATCTTGTACTGCTTAAAGCCTGAGATGTGGATAACCATCGTCTCCTAGAGAACCTGTATGTCACATTCATAGTGAACCGATTAAGTCATCAATAAGTACTCATAATATTGGAAAATTACTTTGTAATTATGTTTTCTACCTTTTCGTAATCCTCTAAAAATTCATGCCATCCCCTATCCAAAAAAATTAACATGACTAGAAAGAAGAAGGGCGTGTGTAAAAGATCCTCCTCCGTAGTTGTGTTTGGCAAGTGTGAGGCCAATGATATCCCTTGATCTCAAGGGACTCCTTTTGTCAATGAATGGGCCATAGTGGACACTCCAAAAATGACCAAATACGCCCCTAGACATCCCATCGACTCCATATATGACAAATTTATGGCTCTCAGTTCTCCATGTAAGCTTTGATCTACCCCATCATATGGTCCCTGACAAGTTTCCATTTATTGAGTTTATGTAGCTCTGTGCTA
This sequence comes from Pseudotsuga menziesii, assembly GCA_001517045.1. Classification (NCBI taxonomy): domain Eukaryota; kingdom Viridiplantae; phylum Streptophyta; class Pinopsida; order Pinales; family Pinaceae; genus Pseudotsuga; species Pseudotsuga menziesii. The sequence goes on along the minus strand of LPNX010228760.1, from coordinate 1,183,149 downwards.
AAAATTTCAACCGTGTCTCTATCACTGTTATTAGAGATGATAGTCAAGTTGTTTTAATTCATATCACTAGACCTTATATTTCTCAGATGTTGGGAACCACCCCGAGAAATGAGGTCATGTCACATGACATACATGTAGCAATATATATGAAACTAAACAAGCTAGTTGAAGAAAAATATTTTTTCTACCTCATGTATAACCTTGGAAATGATAAAGTTCCATCAAATCCTTGGAAGATCATGAGTTTTCCATTATGGGACCAAGAAACATTCACTACTTTCACATTGATCTTGGGATGATAGGTCGATGAAGATATTGAGGAGGGAATGTTGTGTTGAATTTGTGAACCATTGATATACAGGAAAATGAGAGCAATTGTGAAGTAGGATTATGAAATGGAATATCAAGAACAATATACATTGAAAAATACAAATTTGAGACAAATATGATCAGAATTGATCAGTTAATTACACCATTAATCTTAATTCATTCAATGAATAATACACTGATTATACAATAAATAGAATTCGAATACCATGGATAGGATTCGAATATACCAGCTCAAGCTGACTGGATAGCTAACTAGGTGTGTCTAAATCACTGTCAGAGCTCACTAGTCTAACTCCATATGTTTAAATCAGTTATACAATCAATTAACTGATGAGGTAGGTGAAAAAGGCGCCACTCCCCATGCAGGTATGCAAAACTGGCGCTAGACTAACTGAGAGTGATCTAACTAATTGTAACTGTAGGTTGACTCAGCGTAATTTCCTTCCTACCACAACCAACTGATTGAGGATACTAGTGGCACTCAGAGTGGTTCCTAGAATGTAGGGATTGGCACCGGTGACACCAATGGCACTAATGGAACTGGTGGAACCAATGGCACCAATGGCACCAATGGAAGCAATGGCACTGGTGGCACCAATGGAATCAATATTCATGGTCACACCAAACTCTAGTAAATGAATCCTAAGTTAGGAAAGATGATCAATTAGACTATTTGGTCAAGGGAGGATTAAATAATTCTAACACCCCCCCTTAATTCTAACGTGGAAAACTTGGGACTTAGCAACTAGGCCAAAAGTAACCCATACAATCTAAAAGAAATAAAATTTGCTTAATAAACTAAGGAAAATGGGGAAAACCTCATGGGATCCCCCCCCCCTCAAAATAAGGAGTGAATCAGGTAGACAAGTTATACTTGAGAGGAGATTTTCCTCTTTGAGTAAAAACTTGTAAAATTTTGTTACAATTTGCAGCTCTGTGGAACAACCATGCATAATCATTGTTCTTATGTCCATCAACATCATGGGACAGTGCATGTGAACCTTTCCATCTTCTTCCAATATTCTGAATGTTGATTTTGTCTCTTCTTTCTAAAGGAGGAATGGAATGATCCATTTTGTTCTTCAGTGGGCCAAATCGTGGATCTTTCACTACCATCATGTAGCATCTTCCTAGAAGTTTGTTGCACCACTTTGTAGGTAGTGAAGTTGTGTGAGAAAGTGAAACATATTCATTCTGATACCAAGACCTCATTTTTCTTCTATCATCTGGATCCCCGACATCATTTCCAGTTTCTTCAATGAGATTTTCAGCCCATTTAAGCTTCTGATTCGAAATAGGAGCTGGATTTGGATCTGGATCATCTTGAGGTATAATCTCAATATCAAGATCATTTTTATCTTGTTCTTCATCTTCTGAAATTGAAATCTTAGACAACATATCATTATCTACAAATGGAGATGAAAGAGATTTTATGTCTCCCCTTTCGAATTGTTACTGAGATTGTGCTGGAGCTGAGTATGGAAGAAAGTGTGAGAATTCATATGCCTTGGAGGCATGGTTTGCAAAACCCTTTGCTATAATCTTCCCATGTGAGATATCTGATATCTCCATTGAGTCAGGACCAAATAAAACTTGCTTTGGTGAGACAGTATGTGTCATATGATAAACATACAACAAATTTGCTGTAAGAGAGGGAAAATAGAGTACATTCTTGAACTCTCCATGCTGGATTTTAATAGAACCTCTCCCAACTTTAGCTAGGATTTGGGAATCATCTTCCATATGAATTTCAGGTTCTCCTATGATATTCATAGTGCTGAAGGATTCCCTGGAGGAAACCATGTGGCCGCATCCTCTAGAATCTATCAAGTAAACCTTCAACGGAGTGAGGCCTGCCTTCAAGGCATAACAACTCTAATGATCTTCTGTCAGTTGTCTAGCATTAGACTTCTTTGTTCCTTGTGGAAGGGAAATATTGTTTTGTTCAAGGAGTGTTGACAGCTGGCCGATGGTCTTCTTCATGCACTAGATCTCTGGATGAAATCCTCTCATATAGTATGGACACTCAGTCTTCTTTTTCATGGAACCTGAGGCTCCATCGAAAGATTCCTTATACTCCTTTGGATTCGAATCAGTGTTTTTGGTATCCTTCGATTTGTGCTTCCCTCTTTCTTGCGCATTTTTTGAGTCAGTCACTAAGAGTGCTTGATTCTTGGAGGTTTGAATCACTCCCATTTGAACCAATTTATCTTGCTCTAGTATTAAGGACTCAACAAAAGCATCTAGAGAAGGAATCTTCCAATTAGCAATGTAAGCTCTTTTGGAATGGAATGTAGAGACAAAGACAAAGTACTCTGAGCCAAGCTTGCTAAGTACTGATAGAACCAGTTGCTCATCTTTCCTCTCTATTCCAAATTGTTTACATTGCAATATAAGTGACTTGTATTTTGTGAAGAATTGTTGAATAGACTCGAAACTGTTGGGTTGTAATGTGATGATCTCATTCTACAATATGTGCCCTTGAAGCTCATATTATTTTCCAAACAAATATTCAATATTTTCCCAAGCTTCCTTCGGAGTCCTTAGTCCCTCAAGGTGGAACAAAATATCCTGGGAGATATGAGTGCACATGAAGCTGAAGGCCTCATCAAGGCGATTCAATTTTTTTTTCTTATCAACGTACTGATGGGCCCCAATTTCTCTACCCATAGTCATCCTATACAGGCCAAGATTGCACAAGGACACCTGCATATATTCCCTCCAATCACTGTAGTTTAAGGGTGTAAGTATTTGGGGTACAAGAGATGAAGATCCATATTTCTATATGTTGAACATGGAAATTCCTCAAGAAGCTATGTAGGTACCTACAAATAACATTGCTAAATCCAATACAATTCGCAATCATGTTGTTTTAAGCCTTTCCACCTCAACATGTACACTTTCTCAGAGTCTGTCACATCTGGATAGAATTCTCTGGACAGAATCGAGAGGGAGCAAGGATATCATTCCAGGATTTATGTGGAAACTTAGTTGCTTCTGGTGTACAATGGATATCAGACAAGACTTGTTTCTAGTTTGAACAAGGCTTTGATACCATGTTGAATTTGTGAACCATTGATCTGCAGGAAAATGAGAGAAATTGTGAAGTAGGATTATGGAGTGGAATAAAGAACAATGTACACTGAACAAGTAAGATTTGAGACAAATATGATAAGAATTGATCAGTTAATTACGACATTAATATTAATTCATTCAATGAATAATACAATGATTATACAATAAATAGAATTTGAATGCCATGGATAGGATTCGAATCTACCAGCTCAAGTTGTATGAATAGGTAACTAAAGTTGTCTGAATAGCTAACTAGGTGTGTCTAAATCACTGTCAGAGCTCACTAGTCTAACTACAGATGTCTAAATCAGTTCTACAATCAGTTAATTGATGAGGTAGGTAGAAAAGGTGCCACTCCCTATGTAGGCATGCAAAATTGGCTCTAGACTAACTGAGAGTGATCTAACTGATCGTAACTGGAGGTTGAATCAATATAACTTCCTACCTAACACAACCAACTGATGGAAGCTACTCGTGGCACTCAGAGTGGCTCCTATAATGCAGGTATTGACACCAGTGGCACCAATGGAACCAATGGCACCGGTAGCACCAATGGCACCAGTGGAACTAGTGACACTAGTGGCACTAATGGCACCAATATTCATGGTGTCACCAAACTCTATTTAATGACTCCTAAGTAAGGAAAGATGATCAATTATACTATATTTGGTCAAGGGAAGATTAAATAATCCTAACATGTTGCTCCTCGTTGAAAATTTAAATTATTTCCATGCACCTCAATTCAACTTTTCTACCATAGCTATTGGGACGAGAGTTCAATTGGAAGAGTTCCATGCCATTAGGGTATTCAAGTACCCCTATTACCAAGTGTACCTCCTTATTTTCTACCAATCCTAGAATTTTTCCTTCTCCTAGTGTCCCTCAAGGGGTTTTTTAGGCTACACCCTCCTTATCCTAATATAAGAATAAAGCAAAAACCATGCTAGTCAAAAAAAAATTCTACGTGATAGAGTAAAGAGCCTAGAAAATGAGAATACCAAGCAACAGAACATGGTGATAAATATTGGTAAAGGAGCCCATAGTTCAACTATTTATTTTTCTCTATTATTTGAAAAGGAAAAAGAATAAAGGACCTATAAAGGTTCCCAAATGACTTAGACTCTCCCAGTGACTCAACAGATGGTAGAGGAGAAACATAAGCTTATTGTAGAGTTGAATTTCTTAAGAAAAAAATACCTCTTTGTTGGCTCAAAAGAACATGAATGAGGGGATAGTAAAATAAATTGAGGAAACATAGAAGTCTTCCATGTATTTCATCTTTCAAGTGGATGAGGAAAGTAATAAAATTTATTCTCTAAAGCGTAAGCTTGTAGAAGAAAGGGAAGAGCTAAAAGGAACCTCCTCAAGCATCTAGATGGTAGTATCTAGTGGGAAAAAAGGGAGGAGCATATGGATAAGGAGAGTATGGAGTGAAATATCAAGATTGTTGATGATCTAGAAAAAAACATTAAAATAGAAGAATTGGATTATAAAAGGAAATATGACCTTAGAATCCAAGGAGAAAGATTCAATGAATTTGGAAAACAAATATGAGGAAAAATGTTGTTGTTCTAGAAGGAGAGGTCAATGAATGGAATACCAAACACAAAGATGTGTTGATAGAGGCCAAAATGGTAAAAAATGTGTTAGCATCCAAAGAAATAACATGGATATAAATAACTAGTAATTTTCCTTCAATAAGAGATCACCTCCATTTTTTATTAGAATTTGATGTTTTTTATCAAGAAGTCAAGAATATTTTGATGAGGAATGAAGAATCTAAACAAATGAGACACCAAACTGCTAAGGTGGAAAGAACAATGGTGAATTATGTAAGCCCTGGCTAGTTGAGAGTGTTAGGCACCATGATAGAACATTTTACCACATGGATGTATAAAGTTGTATAAGAAAATTCACCATTCTAGAGATCATTTAAAATAAATTTGAGTCATAATCATTTGTTTTCACCTTATTTAGAATAGTCTACATCATAGTTTAAAACGGGAGTCCCATGACCATGGGATACCAATATCAAATTATATTCTACAATAGTAAATTGTAACCTAATGCAAGATTCCATGCTTGGAATCATTTTGGTGCTTGACAAATCAACTATCCTAACATCTAGAGAAATCCCAAACAAACTAAATCCCTCTATTGCAGTTGCAACATTGCTAGGATATTTGACCTAAAATTCGGGAGAAGTTGATTATACCCTCAATTTAGAGTTAGACAAGTGATTCACTATTTTGAAAGGAGGTAGAAATTTATCTTCACAAGGATGGGATGCTATGTATAAATTATAATCATGTAAAATTGATAGATCAATAAGAAACATCTTCCCAAGCTCCACACGGTGATACCTTAGGGAAGTGTAAGAGATAAAATGATCTTGCACCAGGAAAACTAGATATATTAAATTTTGATTAGAAAAAGGTTTAATTTGAATAATGCTAGATCAACATATAGTATATTAGTCTTTCAGTGGGATAAGAAACCAAATAGTCCTAACAAGGGACAAAGTCAACATTTGGGTAAAAAGGATGATGATTGAAGTAATGACACAAGAGGTTCATTATTGTATATCCGAAGGGTTAATGAAATTTTGGGGAAATTACATAGGCATTTGCTGCATTAGTTTTCTTTTTTCTTCTCTCTCTTTCTTCATTGTAATGGGATCATGGAAGTTCTTCTCATAAAGAAAGACAATAATCTTAGGGACAAGATATATGCCCCCCCTTGTAATTTCTATGATAGATGCAAATGATTAGAATCCAGGTCCTAGGGTATTTCCACTAGTTTTTGAAAGAATTTTCTCTCATATATGATGTTTATTTTTCCTCTATATGGTTGAGTATATTTATTTTGTTGCTTGAATATGTGGATCTACAATTATCTTTCCCACATGATTTTCTATATGTGTAATGAATGCATTTAATGGCAATCTTTTCAATGATTTATTGTTGAATATTTACGGTATTGCACTATCATTCATAGGAATTAACTATGTCTTTGAATAATGTAATTTCAAAGAATATTCTACTTGTACTTCACATTATTATTATTCCTCCTTCAGGAGATGTTGTTGATGTAAAAGGTCATGTAAAAGTCATGAGGTAAACCCTTAGTTGTAAGTAGGGCAATAGCACCCATAAAATATGAATATAATTATTATTGTGAAGTTTACCTAGGTAGGTCGGCCCTGTCAGTTTGATAGGTCGATCTAGTTAGGTAAAATGCCAATAGGGAAACTAGTATAAATAGGGAGGCACCCTGCCTCATTTGTACACACTCACTCACACTTGTATTGCACAAGAGGTAGAATAAGGAGGGACAGAGAAGGAGAAGGACTAGTGTCTTTGGCATTTTGGATCTTATGCTTGGGGTTTGGTCTCTCTTTGTATGATACCTTGTTCTTTGGTAATTGCATTCTAGTAATCTATATTGAGGAAGTTTTTGTTGGTTTTTTCCCTTTAGGTTTTCCAAGGGTAAATCATTGTGTACCTTGTGATTGTGCTTCTTTCAGTGATCCTATTTATGTTGTTATTGTTGTAGCCAAGGAAAAACCATGGCTACGTGTAGAAGCACCTGCCCTTTCATCTATAGGACGAAAGGGTATAGTCCCTAATAATAAAATGAAGAAAACCCTGCAAAACACTGTTAGAAATGAACAAAAGCAACCTTGAAACAAACCATTAGAGATAAGCTAAGCATGATCATGTACATACTACAAAAGAAATAAACAAAACACAAAAATTATACCTATATATCTAGTTTGAAGGAGGGCCACCATGCCCTAACTCTGAAGTTGCCTCTCCACAGGCTGGGAATGGGTGAAGCTATGGCTCAACACACCAAGGGAATGAGAATGAGCAAATGGAGGGATGATGCTAGGAGGGATCAATAGCTTGAGAGTGAAAGGGCTCTAAAAGTACTCATGCTGGCATTATAATGATATGGAAAAATGGATTTGTTTGATGATGACCCCCACCCCTCCTTCTATAGCTTTTTCTCCACTTAGGGCTTTTAGCCCCTAGTCAGGGTTTTGGTCCCTACCTAGGGTTTTAAGCCCTTTTTCCTTATTTTGTAGCTCCTTTTGGGGAATTTAAGCCCTTTTAGGGATTTTAGCCCCTTTGTGTGTCTTTTAGCCCCTTTGTGAGCCTTCTAGCCCTTTTGTGAGATTTTTTGGCTCTTTTGGGGGTTTTTAAGCCCCTTTTCATTATTTTTGAGATTTTGGGAGAAAACATAGGCTAAAGGTGGGTGTGGGGGTCAAATGGGTTAGTAGATGGATGTTTGCAAGTGGTGTAGGCTAGATGGACCATGGTGAGAAAATTCTTACTTCAACATATTGCCCCCTGATGTGTGAGTGAAGGAGCTCATCGTATGGTCGACGAACATCATTGGATCATTAGGATAGTGGAGAGACTTGTGAAGAAGCAGTGCTTCCTCATTCAGGACATGGTGGATTTTTTTTTTGTATTAATTTTGGTTCCCATCAATGGGTGAGATACAATGAATATATGACATGTATAGGGACGAGGCGGGAATCCCCATGCTCGTAACAATGTCAAAAAGAATAATGTGATCTAGGCTCCAAAATGCAAGAGTCGATCATGTATAACTGTTGTTACATAGTGGTTTCCTCAATAAGAGGATGAATATAATAATGATATGAAGAACTACTACATTGGACCCATGGAATTCTCATGGAATGCTATATCTTCATAATTGATAATCTGTTGGATCTGGAACGGTACATAACTATAAGGACTCATTGATGGAGAGTTAGAGTCTCTATGGTACAATATGTTGTATCAATCATGAATCTATACAAAAGCACTGCTCTAAGGCTTCTGAACATTATCTCCAACAAAACTCAAAAATCACAAGGGACATGAACTTGTTGGGGCCCCTCAATAGACTCATCAATGTGCTAGAGTCCACTGACATCCAGGGTCTTCAACCAAATATTGCATGGACCAAAACCCTGTACAAATCTCAATGGTGCGATGATGTAGCCGGATTCGATCACATGAGACAAAACCATCCTGAGAGGAACTAAGGAATCCTCTCAAGTGTTCCAAGGAACTCATCAATGAGGTTAATGAAACTAGGATACAGGGACCTCTGGAATATATGTGTTGTCGTCGACATGCAGCTGACCAAGGCAATGGTGCTTCCTTGGACACAAGCATGAGCGAGATAAATAAAGGTGTGAGACAATCTGGGAATTGACACACTAAGTGGGGGAACATGGGTAGCATGGGTACGGGGGACTTCAAACTTCCTTTGTTTAGAGTATGACGGCAGGGCTGACCTGGCAGCAAATGAAACTAACTCATAGGAGAGGGATCATAGCTGTGATACCGGAACTGTAACTACATATGGGAAATGCTTGGGGGAGTAGATACTTTTGGTATTCATTGGATCCAAGGGAGACTCATCGCAAAATACTATGAAAAAAGGAGACCCAAAGGGGCAATGCTGCCGAATTGTTACATGTGGGGTGGTGTCTAAAGACACCGTTATGGTACGATCTCATGGATTTTTAGTGATCCCAAGAAAGTAAATGCTCGATGGTGCTTTCAATTTTAGAGAGTTTGAAAGCTTGAAGAAGACTCCAATGGGGTCTCTTTTTCGTTGATAGTCTCCTATTTCTGAAAAAGGATAAAAGTGTCCATAGGAGAGCTCGCCCATACTTTAGGGGATGGGAGACTTCTTTACCATTGGTAGTCCAACCAGGCCAGAAAAGGTTAAACCTATATTGATTGGACGGTCATTCAGATACTTTTATGAGCATGAACGAAACCAAGTTTTCTCGGCGATATTTTATTTATGAGAAGGTTCGAAAAGAGCTTAAAGACAACCCATGAAGAGCTTTTTCGTAGAGTTTGGTACCAAATCCAGAGAAAGAATAAAAGGATGCAGAGGGAAATGTTCTTGGCTTGAATGTGCCAAGGTGGTCCTTTTCATATGGTAGTATACATAGTCCACAAAAGGAGATAAACGAGACGATGTAGATTCCCTTTCTTATACTTTAACGAGTGGGAAAGGAGGCAGCGGTGCTCGGCAATATTTTCATTCTTTTAGGAGTCAGAAAAGAGCTTAACAGAAACTCCATTATGGTCATCTAAGCTGGGGGCGATAGTGGTTCCCCTTGGCGTGACAGTGAAGGGTGGTTGAAGGTGACCACCCATACAACATGGATGGAGCAAGTGGCTCTTGAACATACCAATATATGCACTTGTAAGTTTGCGGAAAAGGCACACAAATCAATGGGGTAGAGGCACGCATATCGATGTGGCAGGGGCACACAAATTGATGCGACAGAGGCATGCAAATCGAGGTGACCTCTAGTAATAGGTCTAGAGGATCATTGTAAGTTGCGATAGACAGACTAGACTACATATGAAGTAAGCACAAGTCTGGAGGCAGTTATATGCCAAATGTATGCAAAATGACACGACTTCCAAGAAATGGTCCAAAAAACCGTGGTGGACAGATTCAACAATTATATGCGAAGGGCATGTAAACTGAGGTAAATTCCAGGGAATGGCCCCGAAAATTACTCATTGGTGATGTTAAGCGTAAAATATCTTGATGTAGATCCTGTTACGGGGGTTCTCGAAGAGTTTTCCATTAGAATCAACAAGAATGTAAGCCCCTTTTCCAAGGAAACAATGGATGACGTATGGGCCATAACACATTGACTTAAACTTGCCTTTGCCAAACTTATCATTGGCTTGGTCATAAACCATAACCATATCTCCTTCGCTAAAGGTGTGAGGGTGGACATGGGAGTCATAATAGGATTTTGACCGGGTTTTCGTTGCCTTAATGGCTTGGAGAGCAGCTCGACAGTTCTCTGCAGTCTGTTCAAGTTGGAGGAGTCATTCTTCCAAAGGCAGAGTATCAAGAAGGAGTTCCACAACGAGGCAGAGTGATGGGATATGGCACTCTATAGGGAGTACTGATTCGACGTCGTGTACTAAGTGGAAAGGGGTGAAACTGGTGGTGGTCTTTGCAGATGTGCGATAAGCCCATAGGGCGGAGAACAACATGTGGTGCCAATTGGTTTTATGGTTTCCTACCATCTTTTGGAGCATAGTTTTCATAGTTTTGTTGACCGCTTCAACTTGGCCATTTCCCTGGGGTTAGTAGGAAGATGAGTATTGGTGTTCGAACTTCAACATGGTTGAAATCTCAGCCCAAACAAGATCTTCAAAATGTGAACCATGGTCTGAGACCAACTGTTTGGGGACACCAAAGCATGAAATGACATGGTTAAAGAAGAAACGTGCTGTCATTTCACTTTTGCAATCGAACATGGGCATGGCCTCAGCCCACTTGGTGAAGTAATCAACATCCACAATGATGTATCTATGGCCATTGGCCGAGGTAGGGTTGGTTTTCATGAAGTCGATTTTCGATTTATAGAAGGGACCGACTATGACCACGGGGTGCAATGGTGCAAGGGGGGTTCTTGCCTTTGGAGGAAAAATATGACAGTTGTGGTAGTGTTTGACTGCTTCGATGCAATCAGAAAAGATAAAAGGCCAAAAGTAACCAGCACATAGGATCTTTTGGGTGATTTCCAAACCTGAGAAGTGGCCATCGCAGGCCCCACTATGACAGTCGTTAAGGACTGTCTCATCCTCGTCATGGGTGAGGCAATGACATAAGATGGTGTCGATGCCCCAACAGTATAAAATATATACAATAAGAAGATGGCGAGCGGCTTGATGTTGGATGTGTCACTTGTCTTCATAGTTTAAGTGGGCTGCAAACTTTTGGGTGCATAAATATAGAAGGATGTCCCCATACCATGGATATTCCGTGGAGATGATGAACATAAACTTGTCTGAAAGATCCACCATGATTGGTGGTGGTGTGGTTATTGGGGGTAGATCTGTTATTAACGCAGCTAGTGCCAGTTCCTTAGTGCTTTTTGGTGTGATAAATTCCAAGTCGAACTCTTAGAGGAGGACTACCCACCTGGCTGTACGACCTTGCAATAAATGACGGCTCAGGAGATACCGCATGGGGTTGGAATCAGCCACTAAGTGGGTGTGGTTCGTGATTACATAGTGATGCAGCTTTTGGATTGAGAAAATGATGGAAATGGATTTCTTCTTCTCAGGTGGATATCGTAAGGGGGGACTGGTTAGCTTCTTGCTAACATAGTAAATTATTTGCTCTTGATAAGCATCGTCTTCCTAAACCAAAATTCCAGCGATATCAGCTTCAGAGGCCGATACATTGAGGATGAAATCACGAGTGAATTCGGGCGCAAAAAGTAATGGTGCGAAAGCTAGTGCTTGTTTTGATGCATCGAAAGCCTCTTGCGCCTGCTAGTCCCACACAATTGGAATGTCAGTATGAAGCAGGCGTAAGAAACCATGAGATTTTTTCGTGTAATCCGGTACAAAGCGACGCAGGAAATTGGCCTTGCCTTGGAGACTCTGAAGTTGGAGCAAAGTCCATGGTGGGGGAAGGTCAAGGATCGCTTGAACTTTAAGGGGATCGAATGTCATTCCTTTGTGAGATACGATGAACCCTAATAGACAGCCTACCCGGACAAAAAAAACACACTTGAGGGGGTTCAAGCATATTTTGTACTTACGACACTGCAGGAAGACTTGTCATAAGTCATCTAAGTGTTGTGCTCACTTCCGTGATCGAGCTGTAAGGTCATTTAGGTAGACCAATATTATGTGGATGAGGTCATGGAAGCAGTATGTCATGGAACGCTGGAAAGTGGCTCCAATGTTCTTTAGACCAAAGGGCATTACTCAATATGCAAATGTGCCCCAAGGGGTTGTGAAAGTAGTCTTGTAACGATCTTCTTTCTGGATTTGAATTTGGTTGTATCCGAAAAATCCATTCATGGAGGAAAATACCTCATGTCTGGCACACGCATCAATGATCTGATCAATGAAGGGTGTTGGGAAGTTCTCTTTGGGACATGCCCAATTCAGATCATGGAATTCTGTATAGATGTGAATGGTACCATGTTTTTTATTCACGGGCACAAGATTTGAAACCCACATTATGTAAGCAATGGGGTAAATGAAGCCGACTGTGCACAGCTTCTCAATTTCTGCTTTAACCGCGACAACTTTGGAAGGATGGATCGGTCGTTGCTTTTGGTGCACGGGTACCACATTAGGCCATGTGTCGATATGGTTCCTAACAATTGATGGATCCAATCTGAGCATTTCAGTGTAGGACCAGGAAAAGAAATCGTGGAATTCTTGGAAGAGTGCTTTGTAGGAAGCGACTTCTTCCAAGGAGTAGGATGCCCCTAGCATGATTTCTTCAACCATCCCAGGTTTGGTTGAGATGTTGATTTTAATGGTTGGTGAAATATTGGCCATGTTCCCTTCTTTGAAAGCATCAGGTGCCAAAATGGGATCTTTGAACCAATAAACTTTCCCATGAATGAAATCCTTGGTCTCCACTGAAAACTGGTCAGACTGCAACATAGTTTATTTGGGGATGAAGAATGAGCGATGGTGCATGTCGTCCCAAGGGTATTTAGGAGTAGTTTAGGATTCAAGTATATCCTCATCATTTTAGAAGCAACGATGGGACATATTTGAGGGACTGTCGGTGATCGCGGAGATAAGAGGGTATGTGGAACTGGACATCATGTAGATGGACATGGTGTCTGAAGAAGGAGGTGAGGGGTGGATTTCTTCGATCTGAGTGATCTTGGATTCAAGGGCATGTTGTCAAAGGTTATCTAGGGCCGTTCGAAATTCAGGAAAGTACTGACAGTGGGGAGAATAATGTCCATACAATCCGCAAAGGGCGTATGCATTGTTCTTTCTCAACGACTTGTTTCTCGTTGTTGGCCCACTTGGGAGTTCAACCATGGGGATGTTTTCTGTTGTATCCATGGCATCTAAGTGTGCACAGAGCATGGGAATATTAGGGTAGTTTTGAGTTGCGTGACCCTATATATCGCACATGGCGCATGGTGGAGTCTGTCGGTGTTCAGTTGTTAATTTGGAATTTTTTCCCTTGGCCCTTTTTGGGTGGGGAATGGTAGGTGTAGGTGCAGTAGGTGGTTTTTGCGGGCAAGGTGGAGGACATGATTTGACTGCAATGAGTTGAATAGGGGTCAACACAACTTGGGGAAATGTAGGTTGAACCCATGGGTCAAGGTACCACACGGGAATCCCCAATGTGAAGTTGGGTAAGTTTAAGGTAGCCATCATTGGCTTACTTACCATGCCAGATGGGGGAAAAAGGAAGGGAATTGTATAGACTGGGAAGGAACCCTAGTGACTTCGTTTGGGGATGCGCTTGTGGTTGTGGCTATGAATGATGTTGCGGCTATGGTTCACGTTTGGTTGTAATGGTGTTGGATGATAGAATGCATAGATACGCAATATTGCTTAGTGTCGGTGGAGGTGACATGAAGGGGAAGGAAGCTGTCATAGAGGTGTCGACAAAAAAACTAGGGCCTACGTTCAACAATGAGGGGTTGGTTGTGTTTTCGACAACAATGTCAATAGTAGGGATGATGTTGTCTAGACCTGTTGTTGGCCCCTGTGGATCATGGTGATTCCAGGTTGTGTGCGAATCAGCAGTAGAGTCAAGTAGGAGAATATTGAGTGACAAGAGACCTAAGAGAATGATAGGAGAGAGAAGTATGTATAGATAAGAAGAAGAAGATATAGAACAGATTATGCATCTAAGTACACAGACCAAAGGTGCCATATATTTCTCATGTTTTATGATGAGCACGTTTGTGGCTTTTCCTAGATGGCTTTCCACATTAAAGACTGTGTCATTAAGTAGATGATGAATGTGTTTATGTCGCATGAATGTATGTGAATTTATGTGAATGTATATGACTGTATATGATGAATGTGTTGAAGTCACAATAATGCATATTGTGATTAAGTATTTATGTATTGGATTATGATGAGGTTTCCTTATACATGAATCATGCCATTGATGGATAAACTATGTGTTAAGCATAAATTATTGTTATAATCACTGTGACAGATAAGTTGAATAGTGTCTTATCCATGCATAGTAATATTAAGTAATACACCCACCAACTTCGGTCGAGCGAGTTAGTAAGGTGTCGAAGGAGAATAAACCCCGACCCAACTATGAAAACTTCATTCTGGGAGTTACCCATAAGAGATATCTCAGGTGAGACTGCATCTGTTTCATAGGTGTTGTCAACTGAGCCTTGGTCTATTGAGCAGATATCTTGTGCTTTTTTACGCATGACAGAAGGTCTGAACCTAGGTTAAAGTGAGAGGAAATGCCAACAAATGTTTATGTTGCTGGGACCTTGCATCATTTTGTTGAGGGACATGTTTTAGCATCCGACAAAGCTTGAAATCCAAGACTAGGTGGATTTTAAAGCATTAGAGATTGCATAAGAAGAAAGTAAAGGATCACAGTTGAATCCGACAAAGTGGATGGAGCGATACCTTTATTCGGATATCCGTGAGATTTTATTTTGTGACTTTTCCATCATGTTGTATGAATGGTTGTTAAATTTAACAACCCGAAAAAATAATTTTCAAGGTGGAGAACCGACAGAGTGGAATCCTCAGTTGATTCAACAACTGAAAAGTACTAGCAACCCGGTGTTAAGGGATGCCAATTTTTGGGTAGATAGCATCATAGAGGGATACATTACTGAGTTTGTTGTTGACACCATAACCTCGTACAGTAAGGTGGAAAGAAATTTTTTCCAAGGACCAAGAGGAAGAAATTTGACGTCCTTGAAAATATGGATAAAGGTGCTTGGATGTGAGAAAGAGATTATGAGATTGAATCCTAACCTGTAAAAGACTCTACGAAGAATTTTTAGGTATGTCGCAGAAGAAATGCAAAGAAAATGGATCCATCTAAGTTGAGATGTTCCCTAGTGATAGCGGAACTGATATATAAGGTGGATGTTTAAGGAGTGGAAGAATATTTTGGTTGGGAAAGAGAAGAAAAATTGTGACAAGGAGAGGAAGTTGTAGTACAACAAGAGGAGAAGAGTACGAGCTAGTGTCACATATTGACAAAGGTTCTTGCAATGAAGAAGAGGAATATCAGCCTCCAACATAGGGGAAGAAGAAGAAGAACCTTTAGAACCAGAGCATGAGTATGATACCCCTACAACCCAGCACACATTGTTGAAGGTAATATCTAGAAACTCATCTCCCAGTGGTTTTGTAAATACAAGTAATACTAACATTTTAAATAGCAGAAAAGGGAGTCCGACTAGTCAAAACTTTTGTCCAAGTGTAACATGAGCCAATATAATGGTTGGAAATGATATTAATTTTCTTTTATTTAATGGAAATGGGATAGAAGACCCAAAACAACACTGGTTTCTTTGTGAAGCCATATGGACCATACGAAAGGTCCAATATGAAGCGAAGAAAGCACAAATTATCACAACTTTGAGAGGTCATGTGCTAGTCTAGTATATGAGGTTTTCTATAGTTCTAGCAGGGTTTGTGATGAAAACACTCAACCAAATTCGAGTGGGATTAATAGACGAGTTTAAAATGCCGAAATATGAGTCGTAGTGCATCACATAAATTAAATAAATAAATCAATTAACTACAGAGTTGGTCTAGGATTTTGACCAAATATTTAAAATATTTAGGATTTTGACCAAATATTGATGGCCAAAGTAAGATTTTAGATGTCAAACATGCAACACAAGGAATGGTTTATTGCAGTGTTGTTTTCGCACATCTGAATCTCATTGATGCAATAGAAGATCGTTTCACAAACAAAATATCTAAAGATAACAATGAAGTTAGAATCCTCACCGATTGGAGAGACTGGTGCAACAATGATGAAAATTCACTTGCATCTTGCTCACCTTATGTTGCAACTCCAAGAAATTAAGAAAGGAAAAGATATCCAAGAAGAACTCTGGTGTACCCGATGTAGAATAGAGGGATGCCATAAAGATAGCTTCCCAACACACATGAACTATGTTGCATTAGGAGCGTTGAACCCGACAAATAAACAAGGGATTCCTTGGTGTAGAATATGTTAGACCTTAGGTCATCAGTCGTAAGAGTGCTTGTAGTTGCAGAAGATTGTAAGTGCACCTAATAGTCTATATTGTAAATTTTGTAAATCTATAGGACATCATAAGAAAGACTGCAGAGCATACCAGTCACTGCAGGATAAAATGGAGGATACCTACTTAAAAAAGAACTATGAGAAGATACGAGATGAACGAGTACAATCTCAATATCCACCTGCTTAATATCCACTGGCCCAATATCAACAAAATCCATATCCGCAACCCCAATATCAACAGAACCAGTATCCACCACAACAGCAATACCCTCAAACTAGGGAGGGTGGAAATTTTCAGGGCCGAGGAAAAAAACAAGGAGGAGGAGGATTTGGTCATGGAAGAGGCCAAATAATATGGTTGTTGCAAGGAATATTGCACCTCTTCCAGACAAGATTTTTTCCTCTAGTATGAATGTTCAAATCTAGAACAAATGAGTAACATGGAATGTCAGACTCTCCCTAGATCTGTTTAAACACTTGAATGGACTTCCATGCTTCTTCTATTAATGGATTTCTTCACTATTCTTGAAGCATTTTTCCTCTATTTACCTTGGTGCCTTGGTGTTGAGAGTCCCATCCATTATCCCTTTTTCCTCTAGCTTCACCTTGCCTCTAAAGACTCAAGAATGATTTTGGCATAGTTTGGGTATGCAACACAATTCTTCCTCCTCTTCCCCATGGGGGATGAGCCAATATTTAAATGCATGGGAGGATAGGGATGGTTGAGAAAATGGTTTGTGAGGTGGAAGGGTGATCCAAAAGGATGGATCTCAATTCCAAGTGGTCCTCAGGAGTAGGGATGACGATGCCACGGAGGTAATCTTAGAGAATCCTCTCGAAGCTTCTCTTTTTTCCTTGAAAAATCAAGCATCACTCCTTTAATGAAGAAAATAGGGGGTGTTAAGGCGGTAACTCTTCTTGCAGTATGGATAAAGGAGGTGGCACCTCCCTTTTCTCATGTATCAAGAGTGTTACTGACTTAGGTAACACTTTTTGTCAATGGGGAAAGAGTGTTACCTGCTTAATACAAGGAAAAATAAGAGGAGTATTGTTCTACCTTTCATTTCTTCTGGGATAAACTTTGATGGATTGAATAAGGCCAAGGAGGACCTATCTCATAACATGATGGTAATGATATATCGATGTAACAATGCTACAATTGTAGAAAACCAAGACATTTCTCTCGATATTGTGCGAGTCTTGCGAATGTATGTTCGTATTGTAAAGCTATTGACCACACAGTTGAGGGCTAGCCTCAATTTATTTATAAGTGGCATGCAAAGAATATAGGAAATATAGTTCCCCTATAGAATCCCAAACCAAATCCTAACCAAAACATCTATATTATTTTTGTTGAGCCGAGAGAAGCAAACATTATTGTTGTGATAAGAGGAGGTGCTTTGACTGGAGCAGACCAAAATGTATAGCATGACCAACCACAAGTGCGGCCAACAACACATAAGATAATATCGTTCGATGTATAGAGAGAAAAGCAAAAAATCTTGGATGCTCGACCAAAATTCATTGATAGGAATCAAGCGTTGATGATTTCTCCCACATTACCAAGTTGACAAGAAGGGAGATGCCTGAAAGATTCGAGCAACTATTTCGAAAACAACTGATCCAAAAGGTTAGTAAACTTAAAGAATTTTTCAAAATTTGCTTATTGCTGATCCACGATATAGATGTTTTCGTAGAATTGACAGCTTTAGTAGAAGAAACTAGGGATGAGTTGCGACTAGACAGAATACTTCACCATGTGGGAAAGAGATTAAAAACTGGTCACGAACTAAGAATGACTGTGCAAATAGGTGATTATGATATGGATTATATAATTTTATACTTGGGATCTGATGTCAATATTTTGACAAGACAAACATGGGAAAGCATGGGAAAATCGTGACTTGATTGGTCTCCCATTCAGCTCAGGATATAAAATCAGTCAAAGGTCATACCTATTGGTCGACTGACTCAGGTACCTGTCGAAGTAAAAGGTTTGAGAAAATATGCATATTTCAAATTGATTGACTTTGTCGACGATAAAAACCAATATCCTGCACTTTTGTTGATCAACTGGGTGATAGACAAGAGGCCATCATAAATTTTGAGAGAATAATCTTATCATTTGAATATTTAGAGATATGGTTGGTTGCACCAATTGACCCACTAGAAGGACGGAGATATGTTGAACCAGTGCATAGTGAAGGACAAGGTGAATATATTGACCACATTTATAATATCACATCTACAAGAGATGATTATATAAATCCAAAAGCTGATGGAAAGCTGAGTTGGAGGAGTGTTATCTCTTGTACATATGATTCATGTGAAGCATTAGAAAATTGGCAAAATAAGATGCACGAAGTATCTATGAGGAAATGCGCAAGAATCATAAGGTATATGCGATGGGTAGGAGTTGAGGAAATTCAACTACCTAGATACGAAGGTTTACCTAACCTTGATCCTTTTATAATATATTTTGAAGAAAATATTATAGAATCACTTTGATTGTCCTCCTTGGAATTTGTGTTGAAAGCTACACCTGCAAGAAGGTGGGGTACGCCTAAACAATTTATCTTCGTGGTCACAATGTAGAAGACTACTAGACATTAGATTTGGAGAAGAGATTGGTTATAATGGTCGCAAGTATACAGGACTCACAGATCTTGTCTATCATATTGAGTATTGTTGCACAACATGGAAGGAATATCCACGATCATAGTGGGTTCATTACTTCATACATACAATGGACATGATACCAAGGGATTTGTATACATCAGTTAAGTTTTGAAAAGGAACTCTTGAATGGGAGGAGTTAGCTACCAGCTTCACACATACATTTGAGTTAATAGATGGCCACCCTTCCATTGATGTTGCATTACAAGTGATGAAAGTAAATATATTTGAATATATCCCTATCGCGATGAAAATTTTCAACCAAAATAGCACGACGATCTACCATTGGATGGAATGCTACAATGTGACGGGAGAGACTGATGATGATGACCTGCTCAACGTAAACATTCAAGAATATGAAGGTATGCATGGTGTGGAAGGACTTGGTATTTCTAGCGATCGATTCTCGAGTCTACTCAAAATTATGAAAGTTAATATTGGCTCACTAGAAAACCCAAAGTTTTCCAATATTGAAGATTATTGTGACGATGAGACTATATGAAAGATCACATACTTATTGCATGATTTGTTAGATCTGTTCCCTATAAAATTTTCAAAGATGAAGGGAATCATTGGATATCTAGGAGAGATGAAAATACCTTTGAGGACCGATGCAAAACCAATCAAGCAACGAGCATATCGACTGAATCCATAGTATAAAAAGAAATTTAAAGTAGAGATGGACCGAATACTAGATGCAGGCATTATAGATCATGTCAAAGAATCATAATGTATCAGCATGATAGTAGTACAAGGAAAAATGCTACGAGTGAAGTAATATTTTGCATCGAATTGAGAAAACTGAATGATGCTTGTTGGTATGACCCATTTCTGACTCCATTTATAGATGAGGTACTTGAAAGCGTCAAGGTTCAAGAGATTTATTCATTCACTGATGGTTTCTATTGATACCATCAGATTCACATCACAAAGGAATACCGACACAAGACCACCTTTGTGACAAACTAGGGGTGTTTCCAGTATTCGATAACACCCTTTGGACTTAAGAATTCTCCTACTATTTTCTCCAGAATAGTAGTTGTTTCCTTTAAATATTTTATTCACAAATTTCTTGAAGTCTACTTCAATGATTGGATAGTATTTGGGCTCATTAAGAACCATATTGAGAGCTTTAGGATGATGCTAGAACGTTGTTACCAGTATCATATTTCATTAAATTTGAAGAAATGCATCTTTTGCGCCCCATTTGGGATTTTGTCGGGCCATGTCATCTATCACAATGGAATCTTGGTTGATCCTGCTAAAATTGCAGTTATCCTAGACCTACCACCTCCGACCATAGTTAAACAATTGTGTGCAAAAATAGGACACACATGATACTATAGAAAGTTTATCAAAGAATATGCAGAGGTGATTGCTCCAATGGAAAATCTACTGAAGAAATATATTAAGTTCCAATGGAAAGAAAGTTTCAAAGAGAGTCTGGACACATTGAAGAACAATATGGTTACAACACTCGTACTTGTATTTCTAGAATGAAAGAAATAATTCCATGTACATGTTGATGCGTCATTTATTGTGCTACGTGTGGTGCTAATGTAGTCTGGTGGAGGTTCGATTGACCATCCTATAGCCTTCGCTAGCAGGAAATTATCTACAATAGAGAATAATTATACCATGACAGAAGGAGAAGGGTTAGTGATGGTATATTCTCTACATAAATTTAGAAACTACTTATTAGGTGGACATTTTAAAATGTACAGAGACCATTCCGCATTGAAATACTTGGTCAATAAGCCAGTGTTGTGGGGGGGCGGGATATCTGCCGGTGGCTTCTACTCTTCTAGGAATTTGATTTTGAAGTAACTGTTAAACTTGGTTGATTAAACTTGGTACCATATAATCTTCCAAGGATTGAAAGTGGCGAAGAGCCTGGTAACCTAGATGATAGTCTCACTGATGTGCAACTGTTTACAATAACCATGTTTGATGATCAGTATAGATATATCATCCAAATTTTTAGTACGGGGTATGCACTAGCTGAATTTACCACTGTGAAGAAGAAACATTTGATTGTGCAAGCTGTGGACTTCCAGTTAATCACAAGACAATTGTATAAGATGGGTCCTAATGATATTCTTCATTGTTGCGTCTTCGAACACAAGCAACCATTGATATTGAATGAAGCTCATTCTAGTGTCGCAGGATGAAATTATGCTGGAAACGCTATGGTACACAATATTTTGCAAGCATGATTATGGTGGCCTGCCATGCATACGGATGCATGATATTATTGTCATAGATGTGATATCTGCCAAAGAACTCGAAAGTCATCATGACGTGATTAGATGTCACTGGTACCTCAAGTAACATCACAAAAATTTGATAAATGACCCATTGATTTTTTGGGCCCTATCAGTCTAATAGGGAAGCACACGTGCGCATGCTATATTATCACTACAACCGACTAGCTGATGGGATAAAGTAGTGATAGTAAAGGATTGTACTGCTATGACTGCTGTAAAGTTTCTGTTTGAAAATGTCGTGATAATATTTTGATGCCAAATAATTTTAATAAGCGATCAAGGTACGCTCTTTTTCAACCAATTAATTGAATAAATGACGAAGGAATTCCAAATTCAACATAGAAATACAACACCATATCACCCTCAAGAAAATGGTGTTGTCAAAGAATTTAATAAGATCTGGAAAATGCATTGAGAAATATTTGTAATGCCCAAAGAGATGACTGCAATCAGAAAATTTCCGTAATATTATGGGAATATAACACGGCTTAAAAAAAACTGACAGGCCACACTCCATTTCGCTTAGCGTATGGACAAGAAGTTTTGATTCGCATGGAGTATATTGTACCAATTCTAAGAATCATTGCGATCATAGAGATGACAAATGTTGATGCTGTTGAGGAAAGATTGTTGCAACTTGTGCAGATGGAAGAAGAATGTTTTGTCACAGGATATCACCAAAATGTTGAAAAAGAAAGACATAAGGTATGGCATGATCAAAACATTAAGAATAAACACTTTCAGGTCAAAGGACTTGTTCTTATGTATGAAAACAAAAGTTTTAAGCATCCTAGTAAGTTAAAGACGCATTGACTTGGATCGTACATTGTAATTCATATCACTAATGGAGGTACAATAAAGTTACAAAAACTAGATGGAACATTAGTCAGAGGACTGATAAATGGAATTCGGCTAAAGACGTACCATGATAGCCACAACTTGGTTGCATAAAAAAATAAAGAAATATTAAGAAACAAAGAGAAAGAAAGAAAAGAAAGAGAAATAAAAAGAAAGAAAGAGAAATAAAGAGAAAGAAAAGAAATAAAAGAAAGTTTTTTTTTTTGTTATTGTTGTTTTGATTTAACTACAAGAAATCCACTATCAGGAAAGAAAATCCTGTCGTATATTGACAGTTTACCGCAGTAAGAAGAAAAGTGTTGCATACCTCGATTTTGTCGCAGATAGAAGAATGAGGGAAAATATACTTAGTCTCTTGTGCCAAAGAATTCTGTTGCAGGAACACTACAGGTTGTAGAAAGTCTGACATTGTCGCAAGCACCACGAAAATTGTAGAAGTGATAGTTGGCCATCATTAAGACAACTGGTTATCATTTTTTTGAAAATATGAAGATATTTTGGTGACGTGCTTTTCAATCACGTCTGTCTTTATAGACATAAATACCACTTGATGTGATAAGTAAACGATGACAAACATATAAGTTTCTTGAATTATTCAGACGATAAGTCCATGTGATTGAAATGACATATACCTTTCCATTGATTTCCCGCACATGTGAAGAACAACCACATAGAGCGGGTACACGTTATCAACCTTTGCACCCAAGTTTCACTTCATTCAGTTTGCATTAGAGAAGAGAAAGTGTTGTCTACAAATCCAAGAGACGAACTGAATTGTGTAGAGTATGGTCATTGCAATTTCCAGCACAACTACAACTCCTCAATACGACATTGTGACTATATCACCGATGTTGTTGGAGGAGCTAGTCGGCTAAGTTTACTAGACTCACTAGTCAACTAATTATATATTAGGTCAACCTCATAGGTTGTGTAGGTTGGTTGAACTGATAGGTAGTTTTCTATAACTGTTTTGTAAACATATATATAGGATGTTGAGCCAGATAGATACTTGGTTCAGTTTGTTGCAAGAACCCACATGTGTAATTAAGTAATATAATCTATTATTTTGTCTACCATTATTGTCTCTTGTTTCGTTATTGTTATATGATTCTTTATGTGTATCATTGGTAACCTTGCATCCTGATTGATTACAACATTGGTTTCGTTCCCGGTGGTACATATACTGATGAACTGACTATGACTAGATGATATTAGAGCCAGAGATTAAGAATTGGTGGGAACGTAAGATTGTGAATTACTTGCGGAATTACTCCAGAAGAAAGAGACTGACTATTGCACAAGAAAAGGAGAATTTTTTCTCTGAAACACATGAAAAGTTTGTTGAGTCCGTACCTCAATATTTGAAAAATATATTGGATGAAACATCTGGGAGAAGATAAGTACCAACAATTACTCCAGAATTTAACAAGGGGAGGCCACAAAAATTTATCGAATTGGTTCGAAAGAATCACGGATGAGTTCTGTGAGGAGCGAGCAGTTGACGAAAGAGGCTCTGTGGATAGTATCAAAGAGCTATTCTACAATGGCCTCACTGAATAGTTCCTATGTTCATTGCCGACACTTTTGTTCAAGTTCTTGATCGATAAGTGTGCATGTCACATTGTCAAACCTCGTCCACTACTGGTAAATCCTCCATCTAACACAAACTCAGTGGCCAAGCAAAAGGAATGGGAAAAAAAATTCAAGAAAGAGAGTGGGAGTACTTATTAAACAAATAGACAGTTCCACCCAGGATTGCTAAAATCGTTACAGTCAACTATTGGGGGGTATCTAGTCATGTTTTTTTAGTAGAGTAGAGAGGTTCTAGTCAACTAATGAAGAAAACACCAACGCCAGCGATGAAAATTTGGGCCACAAAGGAAAAAAATAGAATAGTTACTCACAAGAGAACTTTGGATATACAGAAGATATAACGAGAGAAGAGAAGAAAAAGAAGAGAAGATATTAGAGAGCAGGTTGTTGTTCCCCAACACGCGATAATGATGAATAGATTGACAGAACAAGAAGGGAATCCACTAGAGTCGGGTCATGACCGACAGGAAGAGGGTGTCGATGAATAATTGTCACTAATGGATGAAGACTTGTGGATAGATCATGGTATATCTCTCCAAGTGGATATACCCCAGGCTATCACACCTCATTCTCCATCAAATTCTAACCAGATTTCCCAAGTGAAGGATATTGTTGAAGAAGATTTAAGACTACGACCTGGAAATTTAGGTGTATGGAGTAGACTATATGGTGAAGGAAATGATGTCGATCATCCTGTAATTCATTGAACATAGGAAAGAAACTGGGTTACTTTTCAAGCCTATCCATCTAATCCCAGTATCCATCTACTCTACTCATATCATGAAGGAACACCCTCCCTTCCAGTTGCGGCTTCAAATAACACACCAGACCAGTCGAAATCACAAGTAAGGGTACCCCAGTCTCAGCAATTTACTTGGGTATTGTCGAAGGAGTTGACATAAATAAACCTCTAGTCGAAGGAGAATTGGCTGTTACAGAAAAATATTCCAATAGAAATGAAATTTCTATCGAAAATAGATGTGCAGAAAAATCAATTACAGAAAGTAACCCACCACCACCACCACCCCCTCCACCACCAAGAGAATACATAGACGTTGAATATATGGCACATGTGTCTGCACATATTCCCCTCTATGAGGGTGATGATGATCCCATATGACACTAGTTCCTCTGTGAGTCGACTTGGGAAGCAAATACTATTACTAATGAAGACCGATAAATGGCCCAGTTTGTTGGTGCTTTACGAAAGCGAGCACTAACATGGTACATGAAGTATACGGGAAAAATGTCGAATGCCACTAAAGCACAAATAAAACAACAGTTTATGTCATTCTTCAAGACACCATATGCAAAACATCTAGTAGCGAAGAAGTTGAAAATTATAGTCCAGAAACCAACCGAAACAGTTCGGGAGTATCATAAGAGATATAAATACCTACTAAGACATTTGGAGTATAACATAGATGAACAATTTCTAATCCAATGGTTTGTTGCATGACTCTTATAGAAAATACAAATGCATATCTGACTGGAAAAATTTAACACTTATGAAGATGCATTAACTAAGGTGTTAAAAGTAGAAATGGAAGAGGATTATCCAGTAAACCATGTCGATAGCCACATTGAAGAAGAATAAGAGATTATGCAAAATTCAATACAGGAGATAAGCCTCAAAGGACATGAATTATGGTGTACTAAATGCTCGACGATCGGGAATACAAAAGACTATTGCCGACAAGAATAACGTCGACAAGATGTCTGATTCATTCAGCCGAAATTATTTTGTGACATTTTCTTGGAGCACGACCTACATGCAACAAAAGACTGTCCATATAATATTAAGAACAAAAAAGCTCTCTTGTGTGCGATATGTGAAGTCAAAATCCATGCAACAATCAAATGTCAGCTAAACTTAAAAAACCGATAGAATTATCACGCAGTTTACCAGACAAACATTGTTGCACAAAATAATAAAGACAATAATACAAAGAATAATATCGACCAGAATGAGCAAAACAATCAAAGATATGACGACCAAAGTTACGAGCGCTGGTATGAAAACAATCATTATGGAGTATTTTCAGGTCAAGGTTGATACTTCAGGAATCGAGAGAACAGAACACATCGATCGATCCAATTCTATATGTGTTTAAATGAAAGATATCGACATGCTGAGTGTCCATACAAGGATCGAACCGATCTTAAATTTTGTACAATTTTTGGAGTTGGTGATCACTCCTTGGAGGATTTCCCCACCATGGTTGAAAAAATTAATTATAAAAATAATGTTAACGTCTTTTTTAGTGTGCAAAAATGTGATGTTGTTCTAACTAAGAACTTACAAATCGTCACTCGTCAAGGCACAAAAAATGGCATGGATAATCCAAACATAAGTAAAATAAAGAATAAATAAGATTATCCTAACCCTATTATACAAAAAAACTATATACTGATGCGACGAACATATTTCAAGAATTAGTTGCACAAGAAATAACTGATGATGCTCGACAGAAGATGTCTCAAGAATTGATTAATTTAATAAATACTAATAATTTTGTTGCAAAATTAATTGACTTACTGTACAATCTTAAGAGTAAATCTGGTTTAGACAAGCAAGCTAAAAGCATATGTAGCTTGAATCAAAAAGATAAAAATGATGCTGACCCTTTAGTCGACCTGGAAATTGAAGGTTACCATGTCCGATAAGTCATTCTCGAATTCGGATCGTGGGTAAACATTATGACCAGGGACAAATGGGAACAATTAGGTAGACATTGACTTAACAAATATGGAATATACTTGAAGTTAGTGGATCAAGGACTAATTGAACCCATTGGTGTCTAGAAGAATGTCAACATGACTATCAAAGGTATCACTACAAAATTTGACTTTGAGATTATTAATCCCAAGGAAGGATCTAGTTCCTTTCCAGCTTTAGTAGGTCAACCATGGGGTTGAAAGATGAAGGCATCAATTTCACTAGACAAATAAAGAATAAAACTTAAAGTAAATGGGAAAAAAGTTATTCTTCCAATTCATCCATCACATGGTGAACCATGGACAAAACCTATAGATGAAGAAGTCAATGTCTGAAAATTATACCAAATTCAAAATAATGAGGACTATGTCGAACCGAACATATATGGAGAGATTCACTTATGAAATCCAGCTTCTATTGGGTATAATTTAGACGCATAATTATATGATTGGGAAATGGAAAATTATGAACTACAATGAAAGGAATGTTGGAACATACAAGCCATTTCGAAAAAGAAAACATGATAATGTTTCTATTTGTCTATAATTCCTAAAATATTTGAACGAAAAGTTAGGGAGTATCCATCTCTGGCACCAATGAAAAAAGAAACATCAAGACGACCATCACTTAGGTATAAAGAACGGGAATCACTAGTCCTTCACATCAAACAAGTGTCTAAAAATATAGGTAAACAGGCGAACTTCAAAGTCTAGTCGAAACATTTACGGGACAAGATGCTCAGTGGTGGGATACCCACCAGTCGAGACTACAAACATGGTTAACAACTTCAACGTACTTTCTCAAAATATTTGGAGGAAAGACGGTAAAAAATCAATCACAAATACCAGTCTTTACATAAGGAGAGGATCCTGAAAAGCACATCATTACATGTCAAAAAGAATGGAAAAGACTGGGATATAAATATGAACGAATATGGCCGCACCCATTCATGTCGCCATTAGATGATTTACCAAAAAAATGGTACAAAATGGAAGAAGAATGAGGTGAAACGTTCTTATGGAACGAACAAAAAGAAAACTTCATTAAGGACTTCAAATTTATACCTGAAGATGACCAACTATTCAAAGCTACGAAGCAAATAGAAACATTTATAAAACTGACTATTTGTAGTATTTTGACAAAACCTCACAATGACCGAACGCCTCATGTCACAATATTCGGTTAACTAAAATACCACATTCGACAAGACTTCGACTAGAAACAAAACATACAAGTGGAAACCATTTTCAATGGAAATACGACCATCCTGAAATGATAAGATCAATCAAAACAATATTTAAGGTTGAAATAACAGAAAAAGAAGATCCTGAAAGGTTAACAACAAAATATTTTCCACCAGTATTATCACAATTTAAATAAGGGAGTTGAAAAATAAATGAAACTAAAGCACCAGAGTGGATGGATGTGAAAATAAAAATAAAATAAGTCGACATATCCAATGATAAAAGACCAAAAATTCAAAAGATTGGCGACTACTGGAATGAGGAACAAACAATAGACATCGTCAACTTACTAAAAGAATTTCAAGATGTTTTTTCTTGAGATTATAAGGATCTAAAAGGACTTGTAGAAGAAATGGGCGAAGCGAATATCCACATAAAACCCGAGGCAAAACGTTTGAGGAAAAGACCATACAAACTAGCACATACATATAAAGAAATTATAAAAAGGGAAATCAATAGCATGCTAGTAGCAAGAATCATATACCCTATCGACCAGTCGGAATGGGAAAGCTCAATGGTTGTTCAATCAAAGAAACACGGCCTGACACGACTAAGAGTTTGTGTAGACTTTCGAGAATTGAACAAAGTAACACTTACAGACCCATTTCTAACTCCTTTTGCAGATGAAATTCTTAACGAAGTAGTAGGACATGAATGTTACTCATTTACAGATGGTTTCTCAGGATACAATCAAGTACCCATCGCCAAGGAAGACCAAAAGAAAACAACATTTGTATGTGAATTTGGTTCATTTTCCTACAAATTTATGCCATTTGGTATGAAGAATGCACCAGCTGTTTTCTCATGAATATTTGTTAAAGCATTTCAAGAATATATATACGAAAAAATGGTTGTGTATTTTAACGATTCGAAAATCTATTCTATGTTAAAAGATCATTATAAATGGTTGCGACTTATGCTCGAATGATGTCAACAGATACAACTATCCCTTAATATTAAAAAATGTATCTTTGCAACGTTGATAGGAATTTGATTAGGACACATTGTATGTAAAGAAGGTATTAAGGTCGACTTTACTAAAATTAAAATAATTCTTGACTTAAAACCACCAGTTAATCCGAAACAAGTAAGAATCCTACTAGGGAATACAAGGTACTATAGAAAATTTATTCAACACTATTCAGACATGACATATCCGTTAGAATAATTATTAAAAGAAAATCAAGAATATGAATGGAGAAAAGAATGGGATATATCCTTCGAGATTTTAAAGAAAAAACTATTCGAAGCACCTAATTTACGATTTCTGAATTGGTCGATAAAATTTCATGTACATATTGACGCATCCGGTATAGCAATCGATGCGATATCAACACAACTAGGAGATGACAGAATGGATTATCCAATTGTATATAGTAGTAGAAAACTATATTAATCCAAACGAAACTACTCGACAACAAAAAGCGATGCACTAGGAATTGTCTTCGCACTTCAGAAGTATCGACATTACTTGCAAGCTAATCCATTTTTGTTTTACATTGACCACCAAGCATTAAAATATTTAGTTAATAAACCTTTACATCATGGTAGAATATGTCATTAGTTACTATTATTTTAGGAATTCGATTTCGAAGTCATAGTTCGACCAGGGAAAGAAAATGTCGGACATGACCACTTGTCGAGAATCGACACAAGGAAAGAAGCGACTGTAATAGAAGATGACCTACCAGATGCACATCTATTTAGAATTGAAGTTGTACCTTCCAAATTAGCAGAAATAGCCCAATTCCTAGAAAACAGACAAGCACCAGAAGGAATGAGTGATAAAAAGAAGAAAATCTTAGCAATGAAAGTTGCACCTTATAGTATAATAAACAGGTTCCTCTATAAACTAGGTTTAGACAAGGTACTACGTCGATGCATTCTTGATCACGAAAGAGAAAGTATAATACATGAAGAACATTATGGTCCAGCTAGAGGACATTTTTCATTCAGACATGACTACTAATAAAATCCAACATTCAAGATTATTTTGGTCGACATTATATCAATACTATCAAATATTTGTAATAAAATGTGACTATTGCCAACGACTAGGTCGACCTATACCAAGTATTGAAATTCCTTTAATATCAGTAAAACCCAAGTTTAACATTTGAAATTTGGGCGATCGAATTTATAGGACCATTTCCAATACTGTCTAGAAGGACAAGAGAATGATATATTATTATAACAGTTGAACATGTCACCAAATGGGCAGAAGCAAAACTTGTCAAAACCTGCTCAAGTGAGGTAGCCACAAAATTTATATATGAAAATATTATTACTAGATTCAGTTGTCCACTAACCTTGATCAGTGATCAAGGGTCACATTTTATAAACAAAACAATTGCAGATTTGAAAGAACAGTTTAAAATTGAACATAGAAAGAGCACGACATACCATCCACAAAACTGTAACTAGAGCCCTAACAAAAATATGTAATACCGATAAATATGATTGGGACGAAAAAATTCCTGTTGTCTTATGGGAATACAGAATGACGTACAATTGATTGATAGATCAAACACCATTCTGACTTGTTTATGGACATGAAGCAGTCGTTCCTTTGCATTTTCAACAACAAACACCTATAATCATCGACATATTATACATTAATGTTGAATATGATAGGAAATAATGAGTAATACAATTATCTAAAGTAGAATAATATTGACTGATCACAATACAACACTAGGAGATCCAAAAACAACAACAAAAATCTTAGCATGATCGAAATATTAAACATGGGAAATATTATGGAAGGAAATCGAGAATTGGGCATACCAAAAGGGAAAAATGACAGAGGAAACTCAAAATCTAAGTGCAAGCACAATCCTCAGTTATATGAATGCACTTCTAATAGACATTTTTATGGGAACAAAAGACACAATAGCACAATTCATTGTTAGCAGATATCACAATGGAAATCTCTATTTCGATAGACCTGTCGAAATTTCTGGTGACATGATCTACAGACTTATCGGGTTGTCGAACAAAGGAGAGCCGGTACCTGTTAGTATCGACAAGATCGAAACTCACATGCAAAGATTACTTGGGCTTGTTGAAGAAAAATCACAACTTTCGGGGACCGACATGAGCAATATGTTTAACATAAACATACATCAAAAGGTAGATAATTTTTCGAGTCTCACTACTTGAACCATAGACATTCAAAAAAGTGCTTCGTACTTGGGAGAGTTTCCAGCATCAATTGTCAATTACAGCAGAAACTATTATGGAAATCAGCATTCGACAACAATCATCTTATTGGTAGATTCGATCGTATGGACGTGTCTACAGCCTATCTATATTTAACTACAAGGAGGCTGAATCCCGCTAACAGAAAATATGCAATAATGGACAATTTCCTGAAATTTCTACACTTTTTCAAAGGAGAGAGAGAGGGAAGGGAGGAGGTTACCTCTTGCAACGTGTCATTTGGTGAAGATCCTTTCGCTCTAGCTTCCATGGCCTTTAGGCCTCCATTACCAGCAACTAGCTAGTTCCTTACCTCTAGCTCTTTAAAAACTTCAAAAAAGCATGAAATCTATCTATTAAATGTTGCAAAAATACATGAAACAAACATGGATTGAAACACAATATTTAGAGGAAATTTTAATTGTATCATATTAAACTGAGAAGAAAGTGATTACAACCTAATAATGGGTGAATCCCTTTCTCCCTTGCTCTAAACTACCCCTCTCCATAAATTCCAATGATCAAAGAAACTATGATGTGCAAGAAAGGTTATATCTCTAGCCTCCAAATCCTACAGCATGTCTTTGCTTTTCTACCTTGTCCTCCTTAATTCACCTCACATGCCTTCCATTTATAGGATTGGGCTTTGAGCATCCCATCTTTCATAATGAATGTGGGATTTAGGCTTTTTGAAGGTTTTGATTATTTCCTTAAAAAAACCCACTTTCCTTAGTTTTTAGGCATTTCAACTTGACTTTAAATATTTCTAGGACAATTAATTCCCATGTTAGGCATTTTTCACTATGTGAGTTATAGGAATTGGGATTTGGCCCTTAAGTGGTCACAGACTTGGCCTCTTTAGAGCCACCTTGTATTCAAACATTTCTTCCTTTGTGGAAGCAGTGGTCAATTGTTCAAAAAACTTTGATCTTCATGTTGTTGGAAAAGTAAAATATTGTTCTAAGACCAACACTCTTAAGGGTGTTAATTTTATTGTTAACAGATTCACCCTAATGTGTGAGGCCTGAAGCTATGCTGAGGGCTGAAATAGATTAATTTTTATTTCATTCTTATAGCCTTTGGATTGATACTTTTTAATGATCAAGGAATGATGAAAAAGGGTAGTTTATGAACGTAGGAGTCGAAGAAACAGCTACAAGTCAAACAAAGAAATTTCCCAAATATATGATATCTTCCTGATATGGGTATACCCATGCTCGGAAGTAAAAAAGAATGAACATGAACAATACACAGTGGATCCATGTCAAAAGTAAATTTTGTAAAAACATATAAGTGTACATTTGATGAGTGCAACATATCTAGGTCTTCATGGTACTTTGACATGGTACTTTAATCTTGCGCAACTCAGGAAGTGCATCGATGAGTGATACAACTGTTTTTCCCAAGATCTTCAATACAAACCAATTATAGTATGAGTTTATATCATGCAAATAAATGAGCTGATGTCAAGCATAATTAAACACCATCTGATTATCAGTCATTGATGTATACCATTAACATATATGAGGAGTCCCACTGATAATGATGATGGACTCCTAGGTACTTGAGTACAAACTGACAAGTGTGAATAGATGTTCTGAAGTCGAACACTTGTAGAATCAAATAATCAAGGGTCATTGGTGGATACCCACTATCATTTGTGAGGAATCCTACCACTAATGATTGCAAGATCCAAGGTACTCATTGGAGTTCCTAGATCCATTTCCTAGATGATGATTTGGCGTCAATAGGAACATATCCATCAGAAGGAGGACATTAATGCATCCCACATCAACTGCCATGAAAATGAGATAAATAGGTTGATATAATTTGGTAGAGCTACGAGATCCAACACTGTATACTGAAAAAAGGAAGGCTAAAATGATTGGTTAGGAACATTTGAGGAATGACCGACACTGGTTTGACTTCCCTTGAAAACATAACAAGACATAGAATGGACACTTGGCAACATAAGACATAAGTAACCAAACGTTGTGAAATTCGTCAACTCCAAATGAATTAACGAAAGCTCCATAGATGATAGGAAGGATAACCTATCAGTGGAGATCTATTCAAATTAATGGTATATCTTCCTGAGTCACATGTAAATGGTGTACTGACAATGGATACAAAATTATGTGACGTGTTCAAGGGATACTATTACTGACTATTTCCTTTATCTCAAATATTCAATATGACACGATTCACTTTTCCCCTTTTTTGGATTTTTGTGTTTTTTAGTTTTTAGTACTTTTTTCATTTATTATCTTCAGAAAGAATAAAGAATGCTCTGGTACATGGGAGGGAATGATTGTTGCATGTGTGTACTATGTTTTTCAATAGCACGGGTCAGGCTAAGGAAAATATACATATTGCAAACAAGGGTTGAGCTAGTTGTGCAAACTCTTACATATGTTCCCTCCATCAGTTGGCTATCTAAAGCAGGATTATATGTCGACGGATGATGAAATAGAACCAAGTAACTACGGTTATCCAATTTGATGCGATGAACAAGTAGGAAAGGGGAAATTTGGTTTACTTCATGCTAATTCTTGTGAAAAACACCAAAATCATAAATCACAATGAATCATGGTCCATCAACTACCTGAATCAAATATTTCTCGCATGTATAGGTAAACTTAAACATAAGAAATGGTTTGCATGCATTTTGAGAAAAAAGTGACTACAAAGGCATATACACAACATAAGCAATAAGCACCGAAGTAGTAAGCACAAATGTTCATCCAAATATTTTAACACATGCTTATTGAAACTAACACGAAATAGGGATCCCATCAGGAAATGGTTAGAACTATATGGAAGAGAAGTATGCGGTCTCAAACTCTAGGTCATGATGGGACTAATTGGGATCCCAGGTCTATGAAAATAACTTATCATGGGCACCAAAATGGCAATGGGGTGCTGACTAGGTTGTCCCATGTTCAGTAGGATCTTCTGTCGGAATGGTGGAAAATACAGATATGATGGGCAGACCCACCAATTTCCAACAGGTTTGACCCTATGGAAATTTTGGATTGCAAAAGGTTCAAATGCATCTTTACAAAGGGATAACCTAAACCTATATGCATGCTTCCAAATATATCAAGGAACATACAAAGGATGTTCCTATACTTGGGTGGATTTAAACCTAATATTCTCGCAGTGGACCCACAAAATATGTCCTTAGGTGGGTACAACCAAATGTTTATGATTTCAAGGATAGTTTCATCTGATGATAAAATTTTGTGCAAGAAATCAAGTGAGTTGGGATATCTTACAGCCAAATTGGGCCAAGTAACTGGATCATATTCCTCCATCAAGGGAAGGTTTTGATCCAAATTTTTCGAAGCCATTTGAATTGCTTGGTATGACACTTCTACACCAGATAAGGGTTGTGCGATCATAAATTTTCCCATGAGGAAAACATTTTTTAACGATCCTAACCTAATGTCTTGAACTTCCTTTAGAGTATCCCTAATGAAATGAACATTCGATTGGATAGTAGTTTCAAGCATGCAGTAATCTAATTGGTCGATCATAACAATATTCCCCCAATGAGGGAACCAAATCGCTCGGGACTTTGAAGACACTATAGCTATCATCGCTTGTATCTAACTATGTCCTAATAGAAAATTGTAATCTATATGAACATCTACTACCTCAACATCTACTTTCAATTGTTTTACCACCCCATTCAATAGGGAAGTATACAATGAGTCCATGAGGAGAGAACAAATTCCCATCAAATTCTTTTCGTATAGTATGGGATTGAACTAAGGTGGGTGATCCTAATGCTTGCCAACATTTAAATGACATGACATAGGTTGAGGCCCCTTCATCAACTATGGTTTGAAAGATATTCTTGCCATGAGATGTTACTTTAATCTGAAAAGAAACTTTGGAAGGAATCCTACAGGTTGATTGGTCTAAGTCCAATGTGATCAATATCGGATCGGATGGATCAACAAATCTAGTTGAAGACATTAGTTCCTTTCTTTGTGTAGGACAATATTGCAACACCTCCATGGTGGACATGGCACATGGTGCTTGAGTTATTTCCTCAACAACATTTTCGTTATGAGCAGCTTGTGCATTAGGATTATGCATTGTTCTACATAGATCACCTTTGGGGGGGTGTGGTACTATGTATATGGTTGGTTTCTCAATAGTGAGAGAACCACTTGGATGTGATTTTGATTGATCCAATGTACTAGGAGGGACATCATAAGAATGAGATATCATTGTAATGTTCACCTCATGATCACACATGAATACATTGGCATTGGGATAATTTCCCTCTTGCGAGAATTTTGACTAGTTGCCTCCTAGTGGAGGTTCCAACGTTGTAGCAACCATTTGATGATGGTGTTGCAAAAAAGGTTGCATCAATACAAAATATTTTTGTTTCCCACTTTCTTGAGCTAGGTTCAATGCATCTTCCTTCCCAAAGTTAGAATTTTTCTTGCTCTTGTATTTCTTCTTATTTCCTCTAAGTTCCGTGGATTGAACTATGAGTTTTTCAGGAGTTTGGGAAGGATTACCATTGTGCTTAACCTTGTAATTATTCTTCTTCCCCCTAAGGTACATGGATTGAATTATGAGTATTTCAGAAGTCAAGGAAGGCTTATCATGTTGCTGCATATCCTGACCAGATATAGGTTCTGAAGTTTGAATAGACATTTATCCCATTTGCTAGGTGATTTGCTCAAGTTTGTTGAAAGAACAAATCATACCATTGGCACGAGGTCCATGTGGAAACTTAGCTGGAGCAAACACATGTATTATAGGCTGGTTCCAAAAAGATTGGTTACCTTCTAGGACCTCACCACTCCATTGTGGAATGTGATTCATAGGTGGGTTTCCCCCTTGCGGGATTGGAATCCAAGGAGATTGGACACTTCCTGGTATTTGACCACACCATTGATGAATGGGTGGATTTCCCCCTTGTGGGGTTAGAATCCAGTGAGATTGGTTATTTCCTAGAATCTGACAAATCCATTTAGGTGGTCCTTGGATTTGACTAGTATTCCAAGGTGGGTTTCCCCCTTGCGAAGGTTGTCCCCAAGAAGATTGGATACTTATTGGAACATGATAAATGGGTGGATTGTCTCCTGATGGAGTTAGGTCCCAAGAAGATTGGTTACTTCCTAAAACCTGACCATTGGGTGGATTGCCTCCTGATGGAGTTGGGTCCTAAGAATATTGGTTACTTACTAGAACCCGACCATTCCATTGATTTTGTCCTTGGTTTTGATTGGAATTCCAAGGTATGTTTCCTCCTTGTAGAGTTTGGATCCAAAAATATTGGTTACTTTCTGAAACATGACCACTCCATTGTGGAATGGGGTTGATAGGTGGATTTACCCTAGGCATTGTGCTAGGATAAATTAGAGGATAATCCTTTGGGGAATTTCCTCCCATCGGTGAAGGATAATTCCAATTGGAATTTGTGTTCCAAGATGCATTGTTTATCATAGGAACATGAACATTCCATGGTAAAGGTTTTCCCCTAGAAGTAGAACCTAGAAAAATATTGTGTGCACCAAGAGGATTTTGATAACCTCCCACAAACATTTGAGGATGCATTGATATCATTCCTTCAACTCCTAATGAAGCCAAAGGGTCAAGTGTAATGTTCTGTATTTTATCACAACTTTCAAAAATACTAACCAATGACTCACTTTCCGTAAGTATGATTGAGTTTAAGAGATGTGCCGAGGGTGGATTTTCATGAGCAGATCTGTGATATTTTATTTTTTCAATCTCAACTAAAGTAAGATCATCAATTCTATCTATGTTTTGTCCATGATGTGACAAATTTTTAGAATTGATTTGAAGTTGTTCTTCTCTAGTAGAATTTGATTGGGTTTATATGTAGTTTAGTTTCAAAGTTACAACGATGTGGTTCATGTGTATGCCTCCACAATTTAGCAAGGCCCTCAAACTTGGGTAATTTTCCTCGCTACCACCTTGACAGGTGGATCGGGAGATTAATCACTCTGAATTTTAATGGATAAACTATGTGTTAAGCATACATTGTTGTTATAATCATTGTGACGGATAGGTTAAGTAGTGTCTTATCCATGCACAATAATATTAAGCAATACACCCACTAGCTTCAGTCGAGTGAGTTGGTAAGGTGTCAAATGAGAAGAAACCCCCACCCAACTGGGGAAACCTGGTTCTAGAAATTACCCATAATATATGTCTTGGGTGAGACTGCATCTATGTCGCAAGTGCTGACAACTGAGATGTTAGAAACAGGATAGTAGAGCAATAACAGTTATACAGATAAATCATTAAACAATATGCAAAACACATTAAACACATTACAGAGAGACACATATATAACGTGGTTCACCCAAACGATGGGCTACACCCACACAGAAATTGCCAATCCTTTTATTACCGTCCAGAAAGATGAAGAGATACAACCTGCAGCAATACCGCTGCACTTCCTCCTCACACTCTCATAGTCTCTCTCACACAATCACATAGATTGTTTACAATTCTACAATACAATACAATACCATACATATTTGTATTACAATGATTTTATTTTAAAGAGGAAATACAATGGGAAAATACTACGGTTAACCCAATACCATGGGTCTTC
Organism: Pseudotsuga menziesii; assembly: GCA_001517045.1. Taxonomy (NCBI): domain Eukaryota; kingdom Viridiplantae; phylum Streptophyta; class Pinopsida; order Pinales; family Pinaceae; genus Pseudotsuga; species Pseudotsuga menziesii. The sequence continues at coordinate 1,145,502 of LPNX010228760.1, read as the reverse complement.
AAAATTGTTTCCCCTGAACCCCCTTTTTTGAGGCGCTCTACCGAAACCCAAAGTTGGGGAATGAGTGTACAGTAAACCTGGGGTACAAAAAGAGTTGAATAATATCTCTAGATCTGGAAGATAGGCTCCACAACCATCATGAGCCTTGCTCTGTTGGGACAATATCTTGGGCTTTTTTGCACACGATGAAAGGTCTAAACCTGGGTTGAAGAGGGAGGAAATGCCAACAAGTAATTCACTATTATATTTTGAATCATCGCATCTATATTAAGTTAAGGGAATGATTTCCCTTTTGATTAGTTCTACATTCACTTTTTTTTCTCTCGCATCATACTTCCCCAACAACATATCTTTCGATGAGTTCATTTAGTATCTCACCTGGTCACTCCACGAAGCGACTCCACTAAGGAGCGACCCTATATCCTTTTACTTGAAACTGTGGGAACTCATTATCAAGATGATGGCATGTATGAATCAACTGTGAAAATGTTGTACTCTATATGCGAGCTGGATAATAACATAGTAGTCATAGTTCAACAACAAGAAGAATAGAATAGACAACGGGATGAGAATTTTCAAAACATGATGAACAATATGTGTGATCAAATGGCTCTCTCAAACTCAAGTCCTAATAAGGTTCCAAGTAACAAATCAGTTGAAAGCCAACCAACTCATCCCAATCCTTATAATGGTCAAATAACTAGAACAATAACTCATAATCAAGTCTTACCTAAGAAGAATATTCATGAAAATCCTCAAAGGGGGGTAATCAACCCTCAAAAGAATAAAAACCTTCCTGAGACTAAAAAAAAATTCCCCAAAAATGTGCATTTACAAAAATAAGAACCTCCCAAAGCTGCTGTGTGGAGAAACGATCACAATATTGACACAAAGAAGTCTCCTCCAATAGAGAATCAAAAGAGTCAGGGAGATGTTGAGACTAATGTGCATGGTAAATTATCAAGCTCTCATACATTGGTTTATTCTAAAGAGATGATCAAAATCCCTTCGGTTAAGGGGGATGTTATGAAATTCCTTGGTTTAAAAACAGAGGACAAAGATGATGGAAAACCTTATGGTTTGAACATTGGTGTTTCTAATTTTATCTCAAAACTCATTATTCCTGTTCAACTCTCTAAGATAATGAAATTACCTTCAATGCCTAAGACAGCCACGATTTACTTAGAAGTTCCACCAAAGAAAATATCAGTAAAACCAAAAGACAATCCCATAATGATTCAAAGTGTATCAAGTAGAAGCCTAAATGGGTATCCTCCTTTCTTTATAGAATTGGAAGTAAACAGTCTAATTTTTCATAATTGCATGCTTGACTTTGGTGCGGAAGTAAACATGATTCCCCTTAGGGTCATGGAGAAATTAGAGCTTAGTGTGACTAGATCATTTGGAAGTGTGTGTGGGATGGATTCTCATCTAGTTGAAGTTATAGGAGTAATTGAATATTTGCAAGTGAGATTGGATGCATGTTCAAATATTCAACTTCCCATGAATGTTTTACTTTTGTATATACCTGATGCATGTGGAATGCTATTGTCCTGATATGTTTTAGCTAAGTTGGGTGTTAGTATTCAAATGTAATTTCACCACCATCCCTAGTGGAAAATATTACTATTTCACTTTAATGAATGCATCCTCCATGTGAGATCATGTAGAAACACCAGAGCACTTGTTTGAGGAAGCAATGTGTTCTAGTGATTAGATTGGGAACTTCATGGTGCTTGCAAATTATTGGGAAGATATAAGGACACATCCTTTTCCCCATAATAAAATTTTGGATTTACACTTTGATGGCGCTAATTCAAGATATGGGGATGGAGCTGGAGTGGTGTTGAAATCACTCCTTGGGGAAATAATTTATAGTCTTTCAGGTTAGAATTTGATTGCACTAATAACGTAGTAGAGTATGAATCCTTTCTCTTAGATCTAGAAATTGCCAGAGAAAGAAATATAAAGTCAATAAGTGTTGTAGGAGATTCAGACCTAGTAGTCTCCCAAGTCAGAAATCGAAGTATTGCGAAGAATAATAGACTTAGAGACTATAGGAATGTGGGTTGGGATGCAATTTATAATTTTAGTGATTTTGGAATTAGAGCGGTACCTATAAAATAAAACACTCTTGCTGATGAGTATTTTGTTATCGTGAGCACTTTTGAGGTCTCAAAGAACTTATCTCAGTAAGAATGTAAAGTGGAAGTTCTCTTTATACCTTTCGTCCTTGATAATCAAGATCATTAGAAATTTTTTGACAATTATGCTTCAATCATCCATTTCCTTAATGCCTCCCAGAGCCCGATGATCATTTTTGAATATCAACTTGAAGGAAAAAACATGATGGACCGGGATATAATGGAAATCTCAATTATTCTTGAGAAATATTTTAACCAGCATAGCGAGTATAAGGGACGTATGTTAGGATATTTAGACACTTAGGAGTTAGTTAAGATCAACTTGTTATAATATATACATTAGGAAAAGTCTGTTTATTTAGGGTGCATTAGTATGCATTTATAAATATGTAATCCTACGGTCACGATATGTTCTAGACATAGAGTGATCTGACGGTCCATCTTCTATTAGATCATAACTACCTTTGATCTGTGGCTTAACATGTGATTGGTCCATGATATCTATTTAAATATCATGGAAGGTCATTTTCTAGTTGATCAATTATGAGAAGCTCATTTGTAACTTTCTTACTGTTGCATAATAAACTGCCTCAAGTAGCTATTTGGATTGGGCCATGGAATGTTTCCCTTTTGAGAGTTTAAACCATGTGAAAACATTGGTGTGTCAATATGTGAGTTGTTTTTGTGAGTGGTTTCTCTAGGTGTTTGGTATTTTTGGAGTACCCGATGTACTCGAACATGGTATCAGATCGTTTATGAAGAGCTGCTTATGTTGATGATCTAGATCTTTAACTAGTGTTATCGAATCTTTGAAAGGGTTTATGGTTCTGAATTTTTTTTACATTTATGGGCTGTGGGATGCATTCAGAGCACCATTTCCTTTGAAAAATAGTTTTCATTTGATAGAAAAAAGTTTATGTTTTCCCTAGATACGACCATTTCAACAGATCTAAAGGTATAATGCTACCACCGGGGGGTTCACTAGCGAGACAATATATAAGTTCATGTTCACTTGGAACTTCACTAACACCTGTTGATTCAAAAGGACCTTTTGTTTCTAGTATATTCCTTTGAGGTGGTAGTGGAGGCTCCATTGTTGAAAGTGGAGGAAGGTTTTGCGACATTCTATACCTACGAGGAGGTTGGTCCTCCAGAACTAAAAATTTAGATCACACACCTAAAGTTCAAACTAGATCACAAGCAAACCATCGAGCACACTAAAAAATATCCTAAGTATCACAAACATAGGTAGGCGATAGATACACCTTCCAATGGAACGTCTGGGATGATTAGGGCCTAGAACAAACCAATGAAGATTGGATAGTAGTTACTTGGTGTTTCGTGATGGGTTTTATTTATGGGTGCAAGCGTCTGAATCACCAAACCACCCTCCCAAATTGTTAACCATGGTTACATACCAAGTATACCCTAGGTGAAATGGAAATATCCTTCCACTACCACCTATGTAAGAACCTAAGGTCTATATACTAGGTCTACCAAAACTACAACGAGATTTTGATGGAACAGTCATAGGTCTGACTGGTGTGCACCGCAAGGGTAGCTAATCCCAAAAATTCTAACGGCACCAACACCTCATGAGGCCCAAAAAATGGCACGAAAAGAACCCCCATACGCACAACAATATTGGTTTATGCTTGGACAAAGTATTGGAGGGGTATCTCCGCAACTGAGCCCTCACATGACCTCGTGCTTAACTCCTGTGTTAGAGGAGATTTCTGGTTGATCTCTTGTAAAATTGGGCTTACCTAATGATTGGACACTAAGTCTGAGTTCAAATTATCTTGGATAGTTAAAAAGTTCCCTAATCCAAGAACCTAGCCTAAGCTAGTTGATGTAGAACCTAAAAAGAAAAATGTTGCTAATAAATTTTAAATTATGCATTCTTTTTAAGGCCTATATTACTCAAGGTGGTGAAACTGAAACTCATGATGTTTTGAATCAACATTGAAAGCGGAGGTGATGTAAAAATTTTCAAAAAAAAATTCTATTAATAATGGTTTTTCCTTTTTCTTTTTTGAAACAAATAAAATTTCTAAAAAAATTTGAAACAAAAGACTTTAATATTTTTCTTTTTTAAATAATGGAAAAACACGAATAAAATGAGCCTAAGCTAGAGATAACTATGTAGTTACCTATGTTTTCTTTGTTTTTCTTTATAAAAAAATTGATGCAACTAAGTAAGCTATACTAACTTGAATAAGTATAAATTCAAGAAATAAATGTTCATATCTTTAAAATGACAAACTTTAACAAGCACTGTAAAGATGACATAAACCCTTATTTGGGCTGAACTACCAACTTTGAAAGACAAGTAGATCAAAAAATTACTAAAAGTGACACATTCATACCACTACCAAAGAAACCAGATGCAAAAAAGCTTACTAGAAGACTGACAGAATCCAACAACTCACAAAGACACTTGCACTTGAAGCAACAAGGCCAAGAAGGAAAGACCTAAATAACTCGAACACAAAAATCAAACCTAACCCACTCAAATAGAAACTTGTACAACAAGTATAAGTGAGATGCACTCAGTAACCAAACCACATGAGCCAAGGAAGAAACTCTACTGGTGTATAAGAATCCAAAATACTCGACATAGGGGAAAACCCTAAAAAATTGGAAACTTCTACAGGAAATCGTGATTATTATAACAACAGCCTGCGAATGAATTGCAATTGTCAACACAACAACCTGCGAATGCAGCCTGTAATTCATGACTATATACACAACAACCCACGAATAGTACTAAAATTTTTTAGAAGAAAAATTAACAAACCAGGTTTCCTAAGCACAAAACAAGACTGATTGAAATCAATATATAAGCATATCACTACATAAACAAAAATAGTAAAAACTAGTCTAGAAATTCTATTGGAAATGACCCAAAGCAAGCCAGAATCCCCATAGGAGTTGCTAGTTCTATTTTTCATGGATTATACCTTATGGCATAGGGTCCTAGGGTCACCAAGGTACTAAGTTTTGACTTGCATACATACATCATTATAGAAACATTTATGACAAAAATAGGACTGAAATAACATGTACCTTACTATCAAAGGTTGATCCAAGCTTTATCCTTTTCTCTAAATGCTCCTCAAACTCTAGGTATTCAATACCTACAAAAGAGATTGATATATTTCCACAGAGATATTAATTGTTATATAAGGAAAAATGAAAAGATTATAATTGCATGTAAAGATAAATAGCAACACATTTCATAATGCATAACAATAAGAAAATGTGCACACAAAGTATGGAAGAAAATCACTCTTTATTCATAATTATAAGGGAACATTACAACCCTCTCTGAGACAAGCCTCTCTGTTGACCAGGAACTGATTTCTCTTGCTCATTTCTCCAATGTATTCCTCCAACATAACTTTGCTCTTCTGACTTGCTTCCTCTGTAATGTCCCCGGTTTTGACCCTGTTTGCATGATGTATATATTGTAATTAATCGTGGTGAGGAGCTCAAGGAAAAATCCCCACCATCGATTTGGTTGTGTGTGTGTTTCGGAAATGGGGATAGTTGCCAATGGTTTATCGTGCCATTTGGCACATTATAATTCGGCATCATGTAAATACGCACATCAATTAAAACTAAAACCACAACCAGCTACAGCAGTGCAATGTTGAATGAAAAGGGCATGGTTCCAAGGATAAGGGGTGGGGGATGAAAACCTTGATCTATGGGGGGAAAACCCATGTGTTTCCACCTTGCTGTGTCTATGCCATCTTCCCTTGTCAACCTCTTCAATGTCTTGATTTTTGTTAGTTGGGGACAGTTATTGCATGAGGAAACGTGGGCATGGGAAGGCGTTGATTCTGGCAGGCTGCTGTCAGTTCAGACGGTACGCATGCCCAGTGGAGAACCATCATTTCTCTCACGCCTGGTCTCTACTCTTCCCACCGCTTTTGTTCTTCCTCATGCGCGCCCGGTCTCCACCTCTACCACCATATTCTTCATGGTCTGGTTCCCGCTCACGCACAGAGTCGTGGTCTGTTCATGCTCACGCACGAGGATCTGGTGCATTCCTCACGTGCAGAGCCGTTGCTGTTTCTCTTCATGCGCAGGAATTCTGCGTTGATTTCCTCACGCAGGGAGTAGATGAAGTTGTAGCTGTCACCCAGGATTTTTCAGGTGCAGGAGCCATTCACGCTCAGGGCCATGTGCCTGTGTGTTCCACACCAATTTCGGTGGTATGTATATGTCCCCTTGTTGATTATGGCCGTGTATGCTGTCTGCTGTGGTCTGTAGTTGTGTTTTCCTTCTGTCCCTGCCGAGAGTTTGTTTTCTCTCCATTGTCAGATTGTGTAATTTTCCGCTATTTCATTGTGGGATGGGAGCTGTCATCTTTCCCCATGATTTTTGTTGGCTGTGGTGTCCAACTGTGTTTTGGGCCACTGTGGATTTCCAATCCGTGGGTTGAGTTTTCCTCTGTCCACGCTGAGAGTTGGCCTCTCCTATGTTTTGTGGACTGTGTGATGTTTCCAAGCCATTACATTGGGGAATTGTGTGTATGCTGTTGGCTGAGTTTTCCTTGCTTTGGGATGTGGATTGCTGCCATCACTCTTTGTGAGTTTGGGCTGTTGGTATTCCTTGGTTTGGGTGTTGTGCTGAGTTGTTTTGGCCACGACAGGGCCAAGAACAACTCTAAGTTGTCTTGTGGCTTGAGTTGTGCTCATAGTTTGTTGGGATTATCCCTGGTTTCCCTTGCCTTCTTCACAGAGTTGTGAAGGGACTGTGTTGCTGCGGGTATGCAGTTGTTGGTCTTCGGACTGTGCTGGCTTGGCTGATTGTGGAGGGCCTGGTAAACCTAGCGGTGTTGGTTTGGCTGATTGTGTCCCCTGGCTATGTGTAAGCCTGCCTTGACCCCTATCCTTGGAGGAATCATGCCCAGCTCGTGGGTGGCAGTGTGCTGAGAGATTGATGAGCACGCTGGCCTATGGTTGGGTGGAACGTTGCAGCAACGTAGCTGGTTGTGGGATTCTTCATCAAAAGATAAGTACCGTTGCTATTCCATATCTGCAATTATATTGATGTTTAATGAGTTATGATGAACATGTTGAATGCTGGTTTATGAATATGTTTGCTTCTGCTGAATGATTGAGGAATTATGCATCTTGTATAATGTTTTATGCACTCTGTTATGCATGTTGTTTAAGCTTTTAATATCAGCATTTTTCCTGTTTATGTTCATGGGGCTGTTTTCCTGGATATTGTGGTGTTCGTCGTGTCCTCTTCGCCGGTATGAGGGATGAGGACGTGATAGTATGGTATCAGAGCCCAAGGTTTCAAAAATGGGCCTCTATGGGCCAAGAAGGTGCAGTGACAGACGCAGAACTTCTTCCTGCCCAGCAGAAATTAGATTAGAAATTTCAAGAAAATTGCCTAAGTGTTAGACAGTCGGAGGAGTTAACAAAATTTACTTCCGCTGTGGCGGAAGGATTAGTGGAACGGACTTCCGCCGTTGCGGAAGCACGTTCGATGGAGAGCAGTAAAGGAAAATTGTGGGAATTTTTCTAAGCGTCCATCGGAGGGAATTAGTGGATCGACATCCGCCGTTGCGGATAAAGAAGCAACTAATCATCCGACGGGAAAGTGGTCCGACTGCCGACATCTGTTATATTCGGCGGAAAGAAGAAAGACAAAATTTTTCAAAATTTTGTCTAAGTGTTCCCCAATCGGAAGAGTTGGAGAAGTGAACTTCCGCCATTGCGGAAGAGTTGGCGAAGTTAACTTCCGTCGTTGCGGAAGAGTTAATGAAGTGGACTTCCGTCGTTACGGATGGCAAAGTAACTACGCACCCGACGGAAAAGTCCTCCGATCGTCGACACCGTCAAGGAGGTTAAGGGCTCAAAATCGTTGACTGTCAGAGGAAGAAAGTGCTCTTGCGCCCGCCGTTGCGGAAGCAAAAAAATTACGGCTTCCGACTAGAAATACCACCGACAGCTGACGTGGTAAAAGAAAAGTTCGAAATTTTTCTAAGTAACGAAAATATTAGCCATCGGAAGAAGAAAGTGATTGAGCGTCTGCCGTTGCGAAAGTCTAAACGACTAGGTGTCCGACGGAAAAGTCTTCTGATCACCGACAGAGGTTAAGACTGCCGCCGGAATAAGAAAGGGTTCTACGTTCCGCCATTGCGGCTGTGGAAGGGATTCCGTCGTCGATTCTGCGGAAGAACTTAACATTGGACAGTCCATCGTTGCGGCTGTCGGAAAGACTAAGTCGTCCGATGGGAAAGTTCTCCGACGCCATGAAGAAAGTTCTTCAAGCATCCGCCGTTGCGGAAGCCAAAGCCATTTGGCTTCCGATGTAAAATCCCACCGATGCCGATCAGGTTGGACCGCCGATCGGAAGATGAATGGAGTTGGTGGGCCGCCGTTGTAGCTATTGATGAACTATTTCTCCGATGGAAATAAGGATGATGGAGCCGATCAAGCGTCGGAAGAAAGAAGGAAGTCGGTTTTGAAAATCGACTAAGTATAGAAAACGTCGGCCAGGAGGAAGAAAAATGGCTCCAAGAGCCACCGTTGCGGAAGAAAAATGGCTCCGAGAGCTGCCGTTGCGGAAGAAAAATGGCTCCGAGAGCCTCCGTTGCGAAAGAAAAATGGCTCTGAGAGCCACCGTTGCGGAAGGAAAATGGCTCCAAGAGCCGCCGTTGCGGAGGAAAATGTCTCCGAGAGCCACCATTGCAGAGGAAAAATGGCTCCGAGAGCCGCCATTGCGCAAGAAAAATGACTCCGAGAGCCACCGTTACGGAAGGATTAGTGGTTTGAGTGCCGATTCTGCGGATGGATAATTGGAATAAGACTCAATTAAACAAAGTAAAAATTGAGTTTTTCCAAGGGGATTTCTCAGTGGTTTTCAGTGGGATTTCTAGCAGATTTTGACTGCCTTCCAGTGGGATTTTTAGCTATTCTCAGTGGGTTACAGGTGGCTGAAGTTGGCTGAAGATGGCACCCAGTCCAAAATGCAGTGGTGCAATAAAAATGCAAATATTTGGTGAATGTCTTCATTTTTAGAAGTGGTGTGGTTTTCACATCCGAGATCGGAATGAAGCATGTGGATAGGTGTTGGAAAGCGTATCCAGTGGGGAACAAGGATAAGTGACCAGAATCTGAGCATGAAGTAGCAAAGTGCTAATGATGGCCGCTGCTGTCAAACAGAAAAATCTGGACAGTTGCATGCCCAGGGGTAGCAAGGACTATGAAGTTAATCAGTTGCTGTATGGAAGAGTAGTTCCATGCCAGGATGAAAGACTTGAAAGGGGAAGTTTCCTTAAAACCTTGTCTTGCTGATTATAACTACATCCCCGAGTTTCATGCTTGAAATGCATAAGGATATGTATCGTATACATAGGATATTAAAGATTTTACGTTTATAATGAACCACTAATGATAATCATTGCTTGATGTTGGCATTAGTGGCAAAACCAACGATGAGATGGACCTAGCTGAATATGTTGCTGATGCTGATGGAATGTGACCAGCAACTCTCTGGAGAAAGGGATAAAGCAACAAGTCCCGGATAAAAGTTGGTGAGCAAATGCTGCAATCTCCTGCAAAGGACCAATCAAATTGGTCATGTCAAGGGTGTAAGTACGACCCAGGCAGGTAAGAGTTTGCTTATGATAAATTCCATGGATTGGTATAGGTAAGAGACCTCATACCATGTGGATGTTGGAACATAGAAAAGTGTCATGATATTGATTATAGTAATGCATCCTATATGAATTAGTCATGGTTAGGCCATGCACGGTATATTGAATGCAAGATAGCATGAATGGATAGGCATTGGAAATATTTTATGAACCTTGTAGTTATGCAATGGATGTATGCCTATGAAGGGTGTGAATGACTGATTGCATAAGTGTAGGTGCAATGTTGTGATGTATTGCATGAATGCATTGAGATGAATGCATGTGATATGCGGACTAAATAATGACTGAAATGGTGAATTGATGATAATTCAGGAATCATTTCATAGGTTGTTATGAATGCAGGATAGTCATGATCAATTGGCTACTAGAAATGCTCTATGGAAGAGCAAGGTGGTATGAATGATATGCTTGTGAAGTAAGGAGTATATGAACATTTCATTTAATTGCATGAATGATATGAATATACCTTGCAATGTTAGTATGATGATGATTGCATGAAGTAAATGAGTTTTGATAATGTTGATGTGACTAACCGCTGAAAGTATTTGAATTTTATAAATTCTGAAAATACTTCAGTGATGGTTGTAGCAATGAAAAGGTTATATGCATCCAGACTTACCAAGTGTTTGGTTGATTGAAGCTCATGTTTCAGGAAGATTATTTCGGGCATGGCAGTGAGAGGTAAGACCCTGACCAATTCCAGAATCTACCATGTGAAAGAGCTTATTAAATTGGAATTGTGAATTTCAAATTTAAGGAATTGCTGACAACTACTAGTCACTATTGGCTTGCATAAGCTTGTGTTTGGATGTTGAAGCTTATGTTTCAGCTAGATTATTTCGAGCATGGCAATGAGAGGTAAGATCCTGACCAATGCCAGAATCTACCATATGATATGCATAATAGGTTGTTAAAATTCGAATTGTGAATTTCGGATTTGAGAAATTACTGACAACTACTAGTCACTATTGGATTGCATAAGCTTGTATTTGGATGTTGAAGCTTATGTTTCAGGTAGATTATTTCGAGCATGGCAGTGAGAGGTAAGATCCTGACCAATTCCAGAATCTACCATATGATATGCATAATAGGTTGTTAAAATTTGAATTGTGAATTTCGGATTTGAGAAATTATTGACAACTACTAGCCACTATTGCCTTGCATAAGATTGTGTTGGATGTTTGAAGCTCATGTTTCAGGTAGATTATTTCGAGCATGGAAGTGAGAGGTAAGACCCTGACCAATTCCAGAATCTACCATGAA
>LPNX010228760.1:951839-1133875 GCA_001517045.1 Pseudotsuga menziesii | reverse complement strand
GTCATGAAAGGGTTTTCAATATTGATTACACCCTAGGGAGTGGGCACACTCCTGGTGTCTCAATACTTGATAGTGAATGATGAGAAATGTGATTACAGTTTTTTAGCAATAACACTGATGAATTTGCTTGCATTGCTTGTGTTGCTTGTGTTGATAGGATAAAGGTAAAAGGTAAAAGGTAAAATGGTAAATGGTTGTTGTGAGGGGTTGCAGAATAAGGGTTATTGTTGATATAAGTGTATGGTGGGCTGTGATATTCCTGAGGATCCATAGTAGATCCTAGACCTGGAAACGGTCATGATAAAGTTCCAAGCCCAGTCGACATGAGAATGTACTGGCTGGACATTAAATATTTGATGTTGTGGAGCAGCCAGCGTGCTGACCTAACATCTAAGTCCATAGGCGATCCCAAGGATTGCAAGGCGAAGCAAGATCCTGTGGACGAACGAGGAAACGCACAATACAGATAAGTATTGGATTATTTTGCTTATGAATATACCTGTGTTTATGATTTGGTTATGATGTTTTAAGCTCTTGTTCTAGAGATAAAACTGATGTGAATAAACTAAACATGTGAATCTATTCAATGTTTGGATATAGGTATCGCTGGAAGCGAGGGCTATGAGAGCATCATAGGGGTGCTAGTAAGACGGGGGAGTCCTAGCAGCCGAGACAAACCATGTGGAGAGACTCCATGGTTTAGAGGTCTAGAATAGACCAAAGACACTAAGTGTCATGACCAAGAGAGATTGGTCCAGCATTCACGGTAAAGTGAAAGAGGCTGAGAGCATGAAAAGCCACAGCGATGGTGTGGGTTCCAGGATGGAACAGAACAAAGAGGGGAAAATCTCTTACTGCTCTCTCTTGCCTTTTGATTATACATATATATATATATGTTTATGCATTGTGAAAACAAAGGATTGTTGAATGCATGTATGATTGAGAATGAAATGTGTGTATTTGCTTAAGTAAATTTGTGAATGATGGAATAGTTAATTCCCTACCCAGGAATGGACATGAATGAGCTCATGTGCCTGTTGGGAAGGTGTGAAAAATATGAAAGCCTCATTGATGAGACTTGGACTGTCATGTTGATTGGGTGATTAACTGATTGATTTTAATGACTATATTATGCTTGGTCTGATAGAATTTCAATGGTGCATTTCACAGGTGAGAAAAGTGAAACCAGGTGGTGCACATTGATCATGGCCGCAGATCAAAAGTTGTTCGACTTGGCTGGAAGTCTCCTTCAAGTGATTTCCAAGACCCAAGAGAATCTTGGGGAGATGCTCAAGATACAGAAAAGGCAGAGTGAAATGAACCACCAGATTTTGCAAGACTCTATTGGTTTGCAAAGGGAGGTGAAAAGCCTTCTGGGAGCAATCGGCAAGGGAAAGGAAGGTGGATCGGCGATGGGACATTCGTCCAAGCGACCTGATAGGAAATGATCCAGGCATGAATACTCAAAGGAAATTGAGCAAGTAAAGATGAAGCAGCCAGTGAGATGCTGGAGATGCAAAGGACATCATTTACGCCGGGACCGCCCAATGAGGGAACATGATGAAGGCAATAGCCGCAAAGTTCCTAGACTTCAAGATCAGCTGGAAGCTAAGAACCAGCAGGAGAAGTCCATGGAAGCCGAGGGGCTTGGTCTTGAACGTTCAACATAAATGATTGAACATGGGACAGATCTGCAATTTTGAAATTTTGATGTGCAATTGTATGTGTATTGTATATATGTAATGGAACACCGAGGACGGTGTTATTCCAAGGGGGAGGGGAATGTAATGTCCCCAGTTTTGACCCCGTTTGCATGATGTATCTATTGTAATTAATCGTGGTGAGGATCTCAAGGCAAAATCCCCACCATCGATTTGGTTGTGTGTGTGTTTCGAAAATGGGGATAGTTGCCGATGGTTTATCGTGCCATTTGGCACATTATAATTCGACATCATGTAAATACGCACACCAATTAAAACTAAAACCACAACCAGCTACGACAATGCATGGTTCCAAGGATAAGGGGTGGGGGATGTCAAACCTTGATCTATGGGGGAAAAACCCATGTGTTTCCACCTTGCTGTGTCTATGCCATATTCCCTTGTCAACCTCTTCAATGTCTTGATTTTTGTTAGTTGGGGGCATTTATTGCATGAGGAAATGTGGGCATGGGGAGGCGTTGATTCTGGCAGGCTGCTGTCAGTTCAGATGGTACACATGCCCAGCAGAGAACCATCATTTCTCTCACGCCTGGTCTCCACTCTTCCCACCGCTTCTGTTCTTCCTCACGCGCGCCTGGTCTCCACCTCTACCGCCATCTTCTTCATGGTCTGGTTCCCACTCATGCGCAGAGTCGTGGTCTGTTCATGCTCACGAATGGGGATCTGGTGCATTCCTCATGCGCAGAGCCGTTGCTGTTTCTCTTCACGCGCAAGAATTCTGCGTTGATTTCCTCACGCAGGGAGCGGATGAAGTTGTAGCTGTCACCCAGGATTTTCGGGTGCAGGAGCCATTCACGCTCAGGGCCGTGTGCCTGTGTGTTCCACACCAGTTTCGGTGATATGTATATGTTCCCTTGTTGATTATGGCCGTGTATGCTGTCTGATGTGGTCTGCGGTTGTGTTTTCCTTCTGTCCCTGCTGAGAGTTTGTTTTCTCTCCATTGTCGGACTGTGTAATTTTCCGCTATTTCGTTGTGGGATGGGAGTTGTCATCTTTCCCCACGGTTTTTGTTGGATTTGGTGTCCAACTATGTTTTGGGCCACTGTGGATTTCCAATCAGTGGGTTGATTTTTCCTCTGTCCACACTGAGAGTTGGCCTCTCCTATGTTTTGTGGACTGTGTGATGTTTCCAAGCCGTTACATTGGGGAATTGTGTGTGTGCTGTTGGCTGAGTTTTCCTTGCTTTGGGATGTGGATTTCTGCCATCACTCTTTGTGAGTTTGGGCTGTTGGTATACCTTGGTTTGAATGTTGTGCTGAGTTGTTTTGGCCACGACAGGGCCAAGAACAACTCTGAGTTGTCTTATGGCTTGAGCTATGCTCATAGTTTGTTGGGATTATCCCTGGTTTCCCTTGCCTTCTTCACAGAGCTGTGAAGGGACTGTGTTGCTGCGTGTATGCAGTTGTTGGTCTTTGGACTGTGCTGGCTTGGCCGATTGTGGAGGGCCTGGTAAACCCAGCAGTGTTGGTTTGGCTGATTGTGTCCCCTGGCTATGTGTAAGATTGCCTTGACCCCTATCCTTGGAGGAATCATGCCCAGCACGGGGGTGGCAGTGTGCTGAGAGATTGATGAGAACATTGGCCTATGGTTGGGTGGAACGTTGCAGCGACGTAGCTGGTTGCGGGATTCTTCATCAAAAGATAAGTACCGTTGCTATTCCATCTCTGCAATTATATTGATGTTTAATGAGTTATGATGAACATGATGAATGTTGGTTTATGAATATGTTTTCTTCTGCTGAATGATTGAGGAATTATGCATCTTGTATGATGTTTTATGCACTCTGTTATGCATGTTGTTTAATCTTTTAATATCATCAGTTTTCCTATTTATGTTCATGGGGCTGTTTGCCTGGCTATTGTGGTGTTCGTCGCGTCCTCTTCGCTGGTCTGAGGGGTGGGGACGTGAGATCCTCTATCATCTACCCCTCCCTTCTATTTGTACTTTCTGATGAGGAGGATTTATGAGGCCTAGGATGGTTAGGGAAGTTGGGGAAGTTATGATTTTGAACCCTACTATCCCTAACTAATCAAGTTTTATTTTTTAACTTTTGTCTTAAGGTATTCGCATGTGCATATATAGGAAGCTTGAGAATGAGTCACAACTCTTATAAAGGGAACCCTTGAATGCAACATTTGATCATCGATTCATGGGTTGCATATGGAGGTACCCGCAAATGACACGCAACTTGCAATGAAAGAAGTTGTGAATGCAAGACAAAATCCTTTAAAAACATGGGAAAGGCTGAAGGAAGTAATGGTAATTAAGGATTCTCTTCATGTATATTTTTAGGCTACTTTAATCCATAATGTCCTTTTGTGTACCAACATGCTCATTGTCAGTACTCGGATGGATAAGTTTCGTTTCGTAGTATACCACCTGTGAATGACAATGAAACAAAATAAGTAAAACAAATATTGTGATTAAATTGAAATATACAAGAGAAGAAATGCATGCAAGAAGAACAACGATAAATATCAATCAAATGTGAAGAAATATACAAAACATAACTCCATGTCAAAGGAATTCATGGAGAGAGAGAGAGAGAGAGAGAGAGAGAGAATCTCCTCCACATATTTTCCCTCCACTAGTTCTCCCTCTTGCAAGCAACATTAACACAAGAATATTCTGAGATATGGAAGCTAAACATTTGATTCCCAAATCATGTTGGAAATAAAATGTTGAAATAAAGTATTGAAAGGAGATGAATGAAAATAATTCTAATCTAAAACTGGAATTTAGTTCTCATCCAGGAACACACAAGAAAACTCAAACAAACCCTCAAGTAAGCACTCAAGTAGGAAAACAAAACTAGTCTAGGAAATCAAAACTCAAAACTACTTACTTTTCAAGAATGAACTTATTCATCCTACCTACCCTATACTAAGAATCCCAACCAGTATTAAGTAAATCATAGATCCAATGCAACCATTCATCAAATATTTTAACAAGTCTTCTTTACTGTCTTTTAACAAAACAAGTCAAAAATTCAATTATAGATTAATAAATTTAAGATCATGGCCATCTTAACTTGTTGAAAATTTGAGAGAAGATCAAAATGGTGCAAGATAAATCCATGCCAGTTTTGAGAGTGATTTTTACAAGTTTCTTCCATCCAAATCTCAATGGGATTAATGTATTGAAAATTAGTTTTTAACAATGACGAAAGAAAAGGATATGACACTAGATTCATCCCTCCTTACCTATCTTTGTTTTCCCCATATATATTTATAGCACACTCAATCACCTTCACATTATGATCAATGGAAAAAACAATTGGGGATAAATTAGAATTCAATAAACCTAAAATTGAGATCAGCGCTACTTGTTTCTCAAAAATTGTGAAATGATGAAATTGATATTTGAAGATCTTCTCAATCAACCAAGCATTGATACTATTAAGTGGGAAAATATTATTCATCCTTACTGAAAAAGGAGATGAAAAGTTTTACCACCGACCACTTGGCACTCTTGAGACTCCTCATTGATAAATTTGCTTGTTGAAATTTGGTTTGAAGATGAAAAAGGATAAAAGGGTTCCACAAACAGGGATGGGAGGGTGGATTGAAAAATGGAAGCTTGCTCCACATCTCCTAATATTGATAACCCCAAATTTTCATAGGATAAAATAATTTGTTCAAATAAAAAATCAACAATATGCAACTTGGGCTTAGATTAACCATCTTCAATTAGGCATATAGCTAAAGGTCTTTGATTTGAAAAAGATACCTCATCAGATCTAGTCAAAAAAGGATTTGATTCTACATAGGAATTTAATCATCTATCCCAAGAATATATGGGCATGATCAATACTTGATTTTGGACAACGTGATTCTCGACCATATCATTATCATATAAATATTTCTCCAAAACTCCTCACAACCATATGGGAAATAGTTTTCTTCAAGGATCGTGTCATCTTGGTTTCTTGAATCATAAGTTAAGTCAGATATCTCACCCACACCTTCAGAAGAAGAAGCACTTGAAATAATCCTTTGCACATTTTTCAATGTATCATCTTGAGATGAAAAAGGATTATTAAGAACGTAAGCCATAATTTCTACTCTAACTAAAGGGTACTTTGTCAATTTTTTATTGGAGAAACACTTCAAAGGAAAACTCATACATAGGAGGGTTTTGATCCAAGAAATATTCTAAATGATGACTACAGGTTTCCTCTTCATCATGATTTTTGACAAGTTCGACTTCATCAAGAGAATTTGAGAAAAAAAGTTCATCCCCATATTTTTTTAATTCAGTTGTTATCTAATCCATATTATTTATTATTTTAGTTATAGGATTAGGAAGGGAAATATTTTGATCTTGGATATGGTTCATAAAATAATAATCATCATATTCATTTCCCCATATTTTCAAGAATTTCTGTTCAAGCATGTCATATATGGAAATGTTATTGGTTTTTGTATTCAAGAAATAGCAATCAGTTGTTCCTATAAATGAAAAACCCAATAATCTCATGTGTACATCCTCATGAATTATATATTGTTCCTTAATAAATTCCCTAAATAGGTCAACATTCTTTTCAGATTATATCTCATAACTTATGTTAAATGGAGGAAACCTTTTAGGTGTTGAAAAAGGGATTTCATGACGATACCCAACAATCCCTGAGAAGTCAAAGGGAGAAACGTTATATCGGTTTATCACAATTAGACATAAGTCGAAGCTAAAATTTCCAGGAGTATGAGTTCAAAATATTGCACTCCATGTTCAAAAAGGTATGACATGATTCAACACCAGTGGAGTCGCCATGTGAACAAAACTCGATGCTCACCAAAAGATATGTCATTATAGTGTATGGAGAGAGAGATGAGTGAGATGAAATTGCTATGTATAGTTTAATTTACCAATGCAAAATATAGACACCCAAATTAAATATGGATGAAAAAAGATTGATAATGAACACAAAGCGAACACTTGCAGACACTTGAGGTAAGCATCTACCTCCTCAAGGATGGAACCAAAAATGTTATCACACAGCTTGTAGTTGTCCGACAAAGTTATCCTATCCAGAACGATATAGGAGATGAACAACTAAAGAGGAAGGAAACTAAAGAGGTGACCCTAGAGGAATCTAATCCCCAAATATAAATTTGTTGTCACTTTAATCAGGATTCTCTTCACTTTAAGCCAAATAAAACAAATGGCTAAGGGAGATACCCTAGACAATCCTTGTGGGAAATACTTGTTATCACATCCATGTTAGTTGGAGCCATCATGATGCAAATCCAGAACCAGATCGTAGAGTCATTACTTACATGATCATGAGCAAGTCCATGAGATATCGATTACTAACAGTGTTCCAGGGATTTAGAGATCATTCAAATCATACTCCAAGATCCCATGTCACATCTGTTCACACATGACCCCATGGAGATGAGTTTTACTAGGTCATGGTTCACATAGATATGAATAGAGATAAGTGTTGGTTCTTCCCTTTCCTATCATTGTCATAGGTCATCATTCAGGTTCATGCAGTAGAGTAGGTATATGGTATTGCACATTGATGTTATGTTTTGTCTCCATTATTTTTATTAGTAGTTTGAATTGAAACTAGGTGACTAACTAAGTGATCCTATGCTTCTTTAGTTCTCATTTTAGGCTAATTATCGGAGTTGTCATATTGCCTTTATGGAAAGGCTCTTATGTATGCAAATTGGTTCGTTCCCCATCCTTGGTATAGACTTGGTCACCTTACTTGTCCCATTTGCTAGCCTTGGCATCACCTTTCACTATCTCCACCCATCCGACCCATTCATACTAGATCCTTACCTTGACTTGGATTGAGATATGTGATATATAGGAACTCCCCTTTTCACCCCTATGTATGATGGACCCCATGTTAGTTGTGTCTTAGCTTTGGAGTATGTGGTTTTTCCGCCTTTCATGCACTTGGGGGGGGGATTAACGCAGCTGAAATATTTAAAATGCTAAGTGAGTCCTTGGGGGAAAGTCTCGATTCAAGTGTTGTCTCTTGATCCTGACTCCTTCTTTTAGGCCACTCCTAACGAAGCTAAGGGGGGTAGTCCCTATGAAAGAGTTGTTAAGGATCTTACTTTTATTAGTTATCAATGAATTGTTTTTGTTAGGATTTTTGATAAATCAATATTGAAACAAGCTACTTGTAAGTAAAATTAATATAACAACAACGTGAAAATAGATATGGAAATTATAACATAAATGAAATGAAAGAAAAATATGAAATTGAAGATAGTGCTAGTGCTAAATGGAGTCTAATATTGTTCAAATATGTAAATGTATTGTAAGTGGAGTCTTGGTCAGTTTTAAAGTTATTAAGGATGAATTAAGTTATGGGGAAGGAGATTCTTGATATAATGTGAAGTACTGAGAATATGTATGGATTCTGAGAAGAGTGGATCCATAGTGGAAAATTTGTGCTAGATGGAGTCGGGGGGGTGTGTTCAACACTACACACACAAGGATGTATCATAATAGGACCCCACAGTCTCTTTCTAGTTGTTCCTGCTTTCCCTGAAGAATTTTCCCACTATTTCTCAGGCTTGTTATGTCAAATTTCGGTAATGTTTTATAGAATTTGTTTTTATTAATGTGAGTTTTCTTAGTTATATGTGAGAAATTAATTAGTGCAAATTCCTACTTTTGATTATCCCAAAGCTTAGGGAAAACCTGTGAGGGGAAAGATGGAAAATTGTTTTGTTCCAAATTTATATTGTAAAAAAAAAAAAGGTAAAAATGGTGAGACTAATTACTACGACAAGGAATATCTTTTCCCCAAACGAGCAAGATGCTTTGGCTAATTCGGTAGATCAATGTCAGGTTAGTGTTAGTTACTTTGTCCAAAAATGAAAAGAAAAAAACTAAAACTAAATAAGCAAAGAATACAGCCCGTTAAGTCAGATTGTGTGCATGTGTTGTAAAAATAAAATGTTAGAAAATGACAAGCCATAAAAAGACACTGCGAGACCCCCCAAGGGGGATGGAGTGTGGGTGTTGTGTATCCCACCTACTTTTTATTTATGATTTATTACAGTTCTGTTTAATAAAAATGAATACCCTTTTCTGACCCCTGACAAATGGATCAAAAAGGGTTTTACAAGTGTCGAGGGAGAAGAGGAATGAAGAAGAGGGAAGGTAGATGGATCGTGGGTGCTCTGGATGATGAGAAAATCAATTTTTTGGAAGCAACTACCTCTCTTTTTCCTCCGACATTCTAAAACTGGAAAGATAAATGATCATGGATTATTATATTAGTACGAAAATACAATAAAACTTACAGTACTTAATACTTGCAAAAAAATGGAAAATTATGCTTCTTAAGTAAATAATGCTAGATCTAGGCTGATAATTGCGACTTAGAGGTACTTTAGATCAAGCAAGTGAACAATATAAGGAATATGTAATAAATTTTCTTTAAAAATATCTAAGCTTGATTCAATGTAACCAAGAAACAAATATTTAGACTTTTAAGAAGGAGAAGAAAAACTGCTCAAGTCTTGAATATTTCTTGCAAGATTGGAAGGATCATTGATGCGGGAAAAGAATAATTATGTGTTTGTTTCAAGCTATAATCCAAAGAAAAGGAGATGTGATCGAGCTCAATGTTACAAAATAATTATGTGTTTGTTTCAAGCTATAATCCAAAGCAAAGGAGATGTGATCGAGCTCAATATTACACTCAGAATGGTAATATGCACACTTATCAGGATTTCACAAAATGAATTAGATCTAGTACACCCCATCATTAGAAAACCAAAAGATCATGAAATATAACTGACTAAAGCATGAGCTCTTATATTTCTAATAGCAAGAAAGTAAATAAGCAAATTGACAATTGCAAATGCTTAACCTTTGTGCTATAGAGAGACTTCTAAGCCATACTATTAGTTATGAAACAAAAAATAATTGAACAATATTACCTCACAAAGAGATCACCATATGCACAACTTGCCATAGATCATGATCCTACAAATCCTTTCAAATTTTATTCATAAACAACAATACGAATGATGCAAGTGAAGAGGTTCTTTTCTTATGTCTAGAATGAGGAAAAATAACTTGCTTAAATAGAGTTTACGAACCCCTAAGGGGTGCACCAACCAACTAGAGTGGATATGAGTTCACTTAAGATGAAGTGGAGTGTCTGGAATTGATTGAAGTGAAAAAGCACCACCTCTCCAACACATGTGATTCTCCACCAACCCATGCCATATCTCATCTCATCTAAATCACATGATATATCACAATTAAAATATAAACAAGGTTTTATAACATCAAAATGGAGAGGGGTCCACCCTTTAATATAATCGTGACTTGAATTTGGTGCTAACGTGAGGCCTTAAATGGTCGACCTCACCCTTTTATTTTAAACCATTCACTTCCTTTGAGGATGCCACAACATATCCCTCACCAAAATGATTCACTCTTGAAAATGGAACCATCTGTTGGTTTTCGGATTCCCTTCGAATGAGGTTCAGTCCCTTTTACTTAGCACAATAAATCCCAAGATATTGGCTCGACAGAGCAAGGCTCGGTCGGCAGCACCTGCAACATACATGCAGTCTCACCCGATATATATTCCTTATGGGTAACTTCCAGAACAAGATTTCCATAGCTGGGTGGGGTATTTCGTATCCCTTGGAGACGCGCCAAGGTGATCGACTAAGGCTTATGGGTGGGGTTTTGACACTTATTCTACACAGCCAAGATGCGACATGATTCCTTCTTGTGCAAGTATTATATCAACAACCCAGTGTAGCATAAGTACATTCACACATTCACAATAACAGTGCAACAAATATCAATATACTCTTTGTAATAAAATACATAGAAATCCACTCACAGCAACATATATACATGCATATTAAACATGTTCATCATTCATACATTCAACACATTAGTTAACGTGGAAACCCATTTGGGAAAAATCACAAAGGCACTCTTCATCTAGCATGAGAAATGTATGCACCTTATGTCTATGTATTAAGCTACAAATCTGTTCTAGATATTCTTCTGTATCTACACAGAATATTTCTTCCTCTCATGCTCTATGATATTCTCTTCTATTACCTCCCTACTTGAATCTACTAACGATATGAAAAAAACCTAGATCGACTCAACTTCTTGTAGACTTATGCACACTCAGATGCATATTCTTCCACCCTTTCCTACAACATTAACAGATAACTCTACATACAGAAACTACCGGAACATACGAGAGGATACCTTTGCAAGACTAACATAGAGGAGACTTAACATAGAAGAAGCTAATAGCAGAGAAAATAACCTGTTGTTGATGCTTGGAAAATCATAGGTGACAACAGTTAGGGATTCTCCCCAATAAACATTCCCAACTAGCCCGTTATTGTTTGGTATGGGGAATCCATCTGGTTTACGGTCTGGCTACCATAGGTCAAGTAACAAAATTAAGGTTTTTACCGGTTACAGCCTAGTCCACCGTGTATATTTTTAGTTTTTTTACCTTTAAGTATGATATGCAAGTTCCTATCTAAAATGCAGATTGATAGAGAATACGAGGAGCGGTCACAATGTGATGCGTAATTTCTTACCTCCTGTCTTAACTCTCTCGCATCTAAATCACACACAACAAGAAAAACTAAAACTAACTATCTAACCTATCCCTAGGGAGCAAGATTATCATTTATCAATGAGTAATGTATTTATGTGCATGCATTAAGAAAAATAACAGATAGCTATTACTTATTTCAAAATACATGAATAGTAATAGATAGATGAACAACCACATAACTAATTGTTTATGAACAACATTCATTACTCATAGTGGAAATTTCATAAAATAAACTAGAGAGCATTCATACAAGAACATAGGTTCAAAAAGTTAGAACGATCTCACAATTCATGGACACAAAGCTGAAAAAAGAAATAGTTCACATTCAACACATCCATGGCACAACATTTGAAAAGTTCCACCCAGCTTTCTCCAACAGGAAACTTGTAATTCTTATTGCAAAAGGAAATAGTTCTTCTTACAACATGTTCTCACAAATCTAACTGGGAAAAAGTACTCCATTCTATCTAACTCTCCTATACTTATACTACAAGCCAAACTCTTGGACTGCCCCTCGGTGACCTTTGGGCTCCCCCAACTATTTAATCTCACAATTTTGTCTTTTGTGAGTGTTCATGATTCATACAAATGTTACATTTCAAATTTAAGATTTAAAAGCACTTTTATGAAAAAGGACCAGCTTGGTAACTGACGAAATATTCCCAAGCCTGGGCCTTTGCTGCTATCGATCTATCTAAGATCTCAAACCCTTAATTTTGTCTTCTCTGTTTCCTCATTTTCTTTCTCTTCCTTCCCTGCTACCTCATTTTTTCTGCTTAGTCTTCTAGACATATCTTCTCTACAGCAACCATCACCCTGTCATGAACAACCAGTTCTTAGATTATTTAGCGTTCGACAAAGTAACTCAAACTGTAATTAAACATACATATTGTAAAGTGAACCATTAAAAATATTAATGCATGAATAGAAAAATGATAATGCAGAGAAAATATTGCACTTTCGTATCTTGAACTCCGCTAAGTCCATAGTCCAAACTAAAACCACAAACTCAAAAAAACAAACTCCTTATCTTAATCCCGGTCGCTTCGGGACCAAGCCGACAACTTCTGGTGAAAGAAAAAAAATGACACAGTAACCACCATAGAAAAAATAGAGTGAAATAATATGAAAAAGGAGGGAAAACCCTTGTCGGTGTGAAAATACTAAGCATCGGGCGAAAACAAAACTCTCATCGGTGGGAAAAAAACTATAATTCAGACGGTTAGTTCACTAGGCTTCCGCAATGACGGAGACCATATAGACTAAGGGTTTCGGGGGGAAACTAAAACGTTGGCAAAAATAAAACAATGACAACTATCGTCCAGGCATCGGAGATCGAAAAGACTAATCATAAAGCATAGACAGGATAGATCAATACGTAGCCGCAACGAAGGAAGGTGGATGGACAATGGATTCCATAATAACAAGAAATAATGGAAAT
The DNA here is from genome assembly GCA_001517045.1 of Pseudotsuga menziesii. Taxonomy (NCBI): domain Eukaryota; kingdom Viridiplantae; phylum Streptophyta; class Pinopsida; order Pinales; family Pinaceae; genus Pseudotsuga; species Pseudotsuga menziesii. The sequence continues at coordinate 1,121,124 of LPNX010228760.1, read as the reverse complement.
CGGAATCTTTGAAGGCTATGTATCGGCGACCAAAGGCTCAATGTTTCCGCCATGTCAGTAACACAAAAGACTAATGCTCCGATAATTCATCAACACCACTCCGATAATGAAAATAAAGCATCGTAAAGTAAAAGTTAGTTAATAAAATCCAGGCATCGACAAAAAACAAGACTTACCATCGGGAGGTTCGTTATTTAGCTTCTGCAACAGTGGCTGTGTAGAGAACTACGGCCCCGATTTACTGTTCAACTAACCTCTGAAAAACCAAATAAAAAATGTTAAGTTTCAAAAAAAATTCGGCAGTGCAGCGATAGAAATAGTTTGTTTCATCTCTGACACAACGGCTGCAAAGAGAGCTAAAGTGTCGATTAAAATAGAAAAATACTTCCGATAGCAATGAAGGAAATCACTCAGATCAAAGGACATTATCATTTTCAAATAAACCTAAAATTCCACAGTCCAAAGCATTGGCAAACAAATGCAATTTTCTGAAAAGTATAACAACAGTTGACCTCACTTCAACTTAAAACAATCCAAATTTGTAGCAGAGGGAAAACAAAAAACAGATTTCAGCAATCCAAACAATCCTAGGAAAAATGAACTTAAAAGGAGGGTCCAAAATTTTAAAAATTTGGGAGAGAGTTGTTGCTGCAACAATTGGCGACTACCTCGTGAACACAGATATCTCAGGACAATTTCATCTTTAAGTAAAAACTGTTGTGACAATAAGTACCAATATGCTGAATTCTTCTGGATTTCTGGATTTCCCAAAATGGCAGATGTATGTACTTTTAATCATTGATGATAGTCCAATTTAGGAAAATGGAAACCAAGATTTCAAAGTCAAGATAACTCTTTTGAGGCTAGTAATATGAGTTTCATTTTTTACCTCTGTCTTCGGGTAGCTTCCAGCTTGGACACCACAGGATTGTAACATATGGTAAACATAAATATTCATTTGTTCCTCACTCCCATGCCATTTTGCTCTTTTTTGTGGTTTTGGACTTTTGTCCTTTCATTTGATTCCTCCTACATGCCTTTCTTTCTGAATTTTGTATTCAAGCTCCTCTATCCATAGTGTCCTTTTGTGTGAGAGATGTATTTAATTTTCAGCTCACGGATGGAGAAGAACTTTTGGCAATTTAGTACTCATATGATTCAGTACTTTGTTTTCATACATATTGCTTTCTTAGGAGTTTTTTTATTCTTATTTTCCTTTTGGCTTTCAATTCTTGGCATGGGATCATTTATATATAATATATTATTTACCTTGCTTGCTTTCCATGGGTCTTTTGCTGTCACTCCCTAGGACATTTTTAAATGTGCGATGGATGGAGCCTCGAAATAGTATTCCAGACTTTTCGATCCTGAGTTATTTTACAAGGATTAAGTAGGACTTCAATGTGTTCATAGCCATTTAGGAAAACTGTTAAACTAGAAGAAATTCTTTCAGATAAAACAATAGTACACAGTCTTATAATCAAATATTTTAATTACTCCAGAATTATGATGCTCTCCATCCAACCAAAAGCTTGCCTCTTTTTTATTGAAATCAATCAAAATCTAAAATAAAACAAAACAGAACCAAATAAAATCAAAATAAACAACCAAATCAATTTATTTATGTACAAAAAAAAACAAAAAACAAAAAACAAATCAGGAAAAATAAGGTTTGAGAACTAAACCATTTACTAGTAAGTTCTCTTCCCACCCCTGTAAATCTTGCAATTTATAGGTTGAGGGGCCAAGTTTTGCTGCAATCTGAAAAGGGACTACCCATAACTATTGAAACTTCATGTGTTTCCCCTTTTCATCATGCAGGTGATCCCACTTAAGAACCAAGTCTCCCACTTCAAATTCCTTTTTTCCAGCTTTGTGCTTATCAAACCACCTTTTCACTACTTCCTGTTGTTGCTTAAAACATTCTTTGGCCCTGGATCTAGACTCTTCTTCCTTCAACAGATTATAGATTCTAAGTTGCAGGATTTCATTATCTGTGCCTCTAGACTCTTGAGCTATTATGGAAGATGGTAGCATAATGTTAGGAGGAAGTATAGCCTCTTTTCCATAAACAAGGATATACGGTGACACACCTAAGGAATTCTTGGGTGTGACCCTATCATCCCAAAGAGCGTTCAGTAATGCTAAATGCCAACTTCTCTAGTTTTCTATCACATTCTTTTTTAAGATCCTAATCAGATTCTTGTTTGTAGATTCTTCCAAACCATTCCCTTGTGGGTAGTAGTTGGAAGAATAATGCAACTTAATTCCTTTTTCATGAGCAAATGCAGTTAATCTAATGGAAGAAAAATAAGTAGCATTATCGAAAACCAGGGAAACTGGAACCCCAAACCTGGTCATAATATGATCTTGCAAGAAATCACCGCATCTTCATTGACTTTACGTAACGGAATAGCCTCGACCCATCTAGTGAAGTAGTCAGTTGCCATCAAGATATATTTGTGCTACAAGCAAGAGTTTGGTTTTATTTCTCCAATAATATCAATCCCCCATTGCTCAAATGGCTCTGTTATCATCACGGGCTTCAATGGTCCTGCTGCTTTGTCTTGTCTTCCCCCACACCTCTGGCAGATATCACACTTTCTAACATGGGCATGAGCATCCTTGAACAGTGTGGGCCAATAGTATTTGGCTCTGAGAATTTTGTGGGCTGACATATCTCCGAAAAAATGCCCTTCAGCAGGCCCATCATGTAACTTTGTTATGACCTTTTTTGCGTCTTCTTTCTCTAAGCATCTGAGAAGGAATCCATCATAATTCTTTCTGAATAAAATTCCATCAATGATATGATATGCAGCTGATTTAAGGCACAACACTCTTTCTTGTTTGGAATTCCAATGTTCTGGCAACAGTCCTTCCTGAAGGTAATGAACAAGGTCTTGGTACCAGGAATCTGGAGCTGTGAAAAGAGGACATACATCTATCATATGTAATTCAAATTCATTTTCCCAATCATTTTCTTCACTATTTTTACCTTCAGCCATTAGTTTGCACAGTCCTTGCCCTTTAACTATGGATGCTGGTTTGAATTTGAGGTCATATTCTTGTAAAGTTGTTACCCAATTGCCTCTTCTTTCACCTAATTCTTTTTGTACGAAAAGAGACCTTACAACTGGGTGTGAACTATTACCTTCGTCTGGTTCTTAAGTATGTACGACCTAAATTGTTTTACCACTTTGAAGACTGCATAAGCTTGTTTATCCACAGCTGGCTAATTCAATTCAGCCCCTTGCAAACCAGTGCTCATAAATGATATGGGTACTCATCTCCCCCATCCTCCTTCTGAGTAAGCACCACTGCTAATGAATCGTCAGATGCGAAAGTGTACAAAATAAAATCCTTCTCAAAATTTGGACTCTTGAGAGAGGGTGCATGATCAATAGATGTCTTAATTTTACTGAATGCATTCTTCTCTACATCAGTCCACTTGAATTTTACACTTTGTTTCACCATTTGCTGCAAAGGTTTAACAATTTGAGTGAAATCTGGCACAAACCTTTGCATGAAATTTATTGTCCCCATGAATGATTGCATACCTTTTTTCGTTATGGGGTAAGGGGATCTATTCGATGGCTTTGATCCTTTATGGGTCTATGTAGATCCCATTTTTAGACACCATGTGACCCAGTAGCTTCCTTCTATAATAGAAAACACACATTTCCTTGGATTCAGTGAGATGTCATATTTTTGACAATGCTCGAAAATTTGTTTTAAGTGGAATGCCTGTTCTTCTCTCTTCTTTGAAAATATCGTGACATCGTCGAGATATACTACAACACTATGGCCAATTATACTATGGAAATATATATCCATAGCCCTCTGGAAGGTAGATCCAGCGTTGATGAGTCCAAAGGGCATCCTTTTGTAAGCAAAAGTTCCCCATTTTTTTTCTGAATGTAGTCTTAAGTCTATCTTCTTCAGCTACTAACACTTGATTGTAGCCAGAGAATCCATCTAATAATGAAAATAACTTAGAACCTAAAACCATATGCAATATCTGTTCCATGGGTGGGACTAGATAGTTGTCTTTGTCTGAAGCACGATTTAGCTTTCTAAAATCCACACACAGCCTAATTTCTCCATATTTATTCCTTCCTGGTACCAAATTTGAAACCCATTATGAGTGTCTGACTTTGAATATAATTTTGGCATCCAATAATTTTTTCACTTCATTCTGAATTAAAGGCTCCAATTTTGGATCAATCTTCCTCAAAGGTTGCTGATAAGGCTTGATTCCAGATCTAATAGGGATGACATGCTGTATAATATTGGTGTCATATGTTTTCAACTCTTCATATGTCCAGGCAAACACATCTTTGTATTGTTTGAACAAACTAATGAACTTGTTTCTTTCACCTGAGGAGCAACACTTTCCCAAATTTACATATTTGGGTTTAACTTCAGTTCCCAAATTTAACAGCTCGAATTGCAAAGATGATCTATGAGTCTTAACATTTGTTGGCCTTCTGAATTTGCTGTCTAAATCAAGCATGCATTCTAAGGTCCTGACCCCTTTAGGAATGAAGTTGTCGAATTTTAACTTAGCTTGGTGTTCTTCGTCATCGATAATTGCCCCTTTGAAAGTTTCATCATTCATCAAACATTCTAATATTTGTTGATCATCATAAAAAACTCATAGATTAGTAATCATATCTAGAACCAATGGCCTAAAAAGTAATTCAATAGAACACTTGTTATTTGAAGGTACAAGCCTTGCAGTTGAGGTAGCTAATAAGTTAACTGCTGCATTCTTAACTCTAGGAATGGATACAATATTAAATGCATAAAAAATTGTCAGCAAATCCCACACTTCATTCTGATAAGCTTTTAAATGAGGTGAGATGCAATGTATCTGTTTTCGAATTTGCTTTACTATTATTTCAGAATCCCCATACACTTTCATATTTTCTACTTTTAATTCAATTGTTTTTCTTAGTCCCTGAACTAATGCTTCATATTCGGCTATGTTATTGGTACATTAAAACTCTAATCTAGATGAAAGAAAATGTTTATTTTTCTTTGGATCAATCAAGACACATCCAGCTCCTGATCCTTCCAAAGTTTTAGATCCATAAAAAAAAAGTGTCCAAAAACTATCGACTTATATTGTACTTGAATCAACAACTACATCTGAAACTAAGTCTACTTTATACAGTCAAAATCATCAGTCCATGAAAATCGAAGGAGATCAGGCGGTGTGTCTGGTGTACCACTAGTTTCTTCCGCTTGGTAGTTTCCCGGTTCTAGTTCAATGAAGTAATTCCCCAATACAGAATGCACTGGTTCATTCTTACCCTCCAACTGAGTAACATTGTGCTTCATGTGGGGCTCTCTTAATACTTTAATTTGATTGGGTCTTCCCTTATAAGGCAACCACAGATGTGACCAATCTGAGGCAAAATATCCATTTAGCTTGGCTGAGCAATCCTGACTCAACACAAGTCCATAAGCTTCAGGTATGTCTGCTACTACAATATCTATGAACTGACATACCTTTTCATTTGAATATAGTCGAATCAAAACATCCTCCATTTCCCCAATTACCTTCACATTTGTTCTGTCTAACTGAATAACCTGCTACGTAGATGGTTTAGGCTGTCCATTTATCTTTTTCCAAACTGAAAGTGGCATAACATTTACTGATGCCCCTGAGTCTACTAAACAGATGTGGACATTATGGTTGAAAATTTCAAAGGTCAGGAGAAATAGTGGGGTTTTGCATTTAGGCTTACCTCCTACACTTGCTTCACCAATTTCTTCTTCTTCAGGTTGATTGTCAGTGGGAAGCTTTTCTTCAGGTATTTCAAGTGCTTTTAACATTTTTTATTTCTGCTGAGGCACATTACACATTTCAAACAATGAGATATTTGCCTTAGCCCTCTTAATATCTTCCACAATATCATATTCCATCTTATGTTGATTGAGATTCTTTTTTACATCATCAGTCTTCTCTTCAATGGGATTAATAGGCATGGTGATTTGCTTTGGATTTTGACTCGTAATGGTGAATTTAGGTATTTTATCAGCTGTGGTTTTCTTCTAAATTTTATTTAAATTCTCTTGAAGTCTCTTGATTTTTGGGAGTACTGATCTGTCCTCTTTTATCAAACCTTGACTTCTTGTTGTCACGTTTGTTTCTGATATTTCTTCCTGTCTCAGAGTGTCTTCGTATTTCATATCAAAAAGCGAGATACAATCCCATAGAACCAGAGCATCATCCTCTTCCTATTTATCTGTGGATTTATTACCCTTTTCCTCCTCATCATCAGCTTCTGTTAGTTTAGAATCCAATAGTTGATTCATTACTAATGTTACTGAATTTATCCATTGAGGGAATTTTTTTTACGAATGGGGCTATTGATGAAAGGTGAAAAATTTATCCATACCTACCTCTATTAAGTTCATTGATGCAAAACTGTGTGGAGGAGGTTTATATCGATTGTTGTCTTCTCTTCTCTTATAGTAAGGCTTATAGGATTTCTGAGCTTCTTTTTCCTTTTCCAAATCTATAATTCTGTTGGATAGCTTCTGCATCATTTTTACCATCCCCTCAAAATTATGTGACTACTCTTTCTTAGGCTTAGTAAATAACAAGGCTTGCTTACCAAAAAAAATTTCTCCCAACTACTTAAGATAGTCTTCTATGCTCTCTCTTTTAGCTTCTACTCTCTCAGCTTCTTCATAAGTTTCTGATAATGCAGGTTTGAATTTCATCTTGGTAAACATGGCCAAATCAGGCCCTAAAGCTGAAGTATAGTATTCGATCATAACTTTATCAGAAGGCTTATCAGCTGCAAAGAAATTCTTACGATAAGCAACAAACCTTTGTGTGAAACTATGCACTTTCTCTTTTCTTTCTTTATTCAAAGTGCATAACCATTTCATTAGAGCTGCGTGGGTTTCTGAGCTGCATACTTGCTTCTGAATATCCTTTCAAATGTGTCCCAGTCTAGGATTGAGTTTGTATGCAGAGAAAATAACCATAAAGCCGCTGCTCCTTTCAGGGTATGTGGAAATAATCTGCATACTACATCTTCATGTTCTTCATCCCTTAGCCCTTCTATAGCCAAGTAAAAGCTTTGCAAATTATCATCTACTAAAATATTTTCACTGGGATCAAACTTAGGAAACATTTTCTCAAAATCCTGAGGTATGTCATGCAAAGGGGGTGCCATGTTTGGAGGTGACCTATCCCTCCAAGCAGGTGGTGGATTTGGTGGGTTGGGTGGCTGATTTGTGTTTATTCCTACCATGAGTCTGGATGGAGAATGAGGTGGTGAATGAACAGGGGTTTGAATGGGTGAACCGTAAGGTGTATTTGGGTCCACTTGATTCAAAGGCTGAACAACCTCCTATAAGGCTATTTCTACCAATTCTTCAAAATCTCCAACCAATATTGAGTCTTCCAATATAGGACGATCTTTTTTATTTTTATATTCTCTTCTGGGTAAGTCAGGGATAATTAGTAGTCCTCCAATCCTCTTTACATATTCCCTAGTATGTCTCCTCAGATCATTAACTACTTCATTATCAATAGAATACAGATGCTCTTTACCTTTCTCTTTAGGAATTGTATTGGGAAACAAACTGCTTTCAGAATTGTCATCGGTGGAATAATCTCAAGAAAATGGGTTTCCTCGGCCAGCCATGCACTGGAGGCCCTCCTTATAGCACCAAAAACTGTTGATGCCTGGAAAATCACAGGTGACAACAGTTAGGGATTCTCCCCAATAAACGTTCCCAACTAGCCCGTTATTGTTTGGTATGGGGAATCCATCTGGTTTACGGTCCGGCTACCATAAGTCAAGTGACAAAATTAAAGGTTTTTACCGGTTATAGCCTAGTCCACCGTGTATATTTTTAGTTTTTTTACCTTTAAGTATGATATGCAAGTTCCTATCTAAAATGCAGATTGATAGAGAATACGAGGAGCGGTCACAATGTGATGCGCAATTTCTTACCTCTCGTCTTAACTCTCTCGCATCTAAATCACACACAACAAGAAAAACTAAAACTAACTATCTAACCTATCCCTAGGCAACAAGATTATCATTTATCAATGAGTAATGTATTTATGTGCATGCATTAAGAAAAATAATAGATAGCTATTACTTATTTCAAAATACATGAACAGTAATAGATAGATGAACAACCAGATAACTAATTGTTTATGAACAACATTCATTACTCATAGTGGAAATTTCATAAAATAAACTAGAGAGCATTCATACAAGAACATAGGTTCAAAAAGTTAGAACGATCTCACAGTTCATGGACACAAAGCTGAAAAATAAATAGTTCACATTCAACACATCCATGGCACAACATTTGAAAAGTTCCCCCCAGCTTTCTCCAACAGGAAACTTGTAATTCTTATTACAAAAGGAAATAGTTCTTCTTACAACATGTTCTCACAAATCTAACTAGGAAAATTTCCTCCATTCTATCTAACTCTCCTATACTTATACTACAATCCAAACTCTTGGACTGCCCCTTGGTGACCTTTGGACTCCCCCAACTGTTTAATCTCACAATTTTGTCTTTTGTGAGTGTTCATAATTCATACAAACATTACATTTCAAATTTAATATTTAAAAGCACTTTTATGAAAAAGGACCAGCTTGGTAACTGACAAAATCTTCCCAAGCCTGGGCCTTTGCTGCTATCAATCTATCTAAGATCTCAAACCCTTAATTTCTTCTTCTCTGTTTCTTCATTTTCTTTCTCTTCCTTCCCTACTGCCTCTTTTTTTCTTCTTAGTCTTCTAGACATATCTTCTCTACAGCAGCCATCACCCTATCATGAACAACTAGTTCTTAGATTATTTAGCGTTCGAAAAAGTAACTCAAACTATATTAAAACATACATCTTGTAAAGTGAACCATTAAAAATATTAATCCATGAAGAGAAAAATGATAATGCAGAGAAAATCCTGCACTTTCGTATCTTGAACTCTTCTAAGTCCACAGTTCAAACTAAAACCACAAACCCGAAAAAACAAACTCCTTATCTTAATCCCGACCGCTTATGGACCAAATTGACAACTTCTTATGAAAGCACCAAAAATGACACAGTAACTACCATATAAAAAATAGAGTGAAATCATATCAAAAATTCGGGAAAACCCTTGCCGGCGTGAAAATACTAAGCATTGGGCGAAAACAAAACTCTCATCGGCGGGCGAAAAACTATAAGTCAGACGGTTAGTTCACTAGGCCGCCGCAACGATGGAGACCATATATACTAAGGGTTCTGGGGAGATAATAAAACATCAGCAAAAATAAAACAACGACAACTACAGTCCAGGCATCGGAGATCTAAAAGACTAATCATAAAGCGTCGACAGGATAGATCAATATGTAGCTGCAATGGCAGAAGGTGGATGGACAATGGATTCCATAATAACAAGAAATAACGACGATTCGGAAGCTTTGAAGGATATGTATCAGTGATCAAAGGCTTAATGTTGCCGACGTGTCAGCAACACAAAAGACTAACGCTCCGATCACTCATCAACACCGCTCCGATAACGAAAATAAAGCATCGCAAAGTAAAAGTTAGTCAATAAAATCCAGGCATCGGCAAAAAATAGACTTACCATCGGGAGGTTCGTTATTTAGCTTCCGCAACGAAGGCTATGTAGAGAACTATAGCCTCGATTTACTATTCAACTGACCTCTGAAAAACCAAATAAAAAATGTTAAGTTTCAAAAGACTTCGGCGGTGCAGCGATATAAATAGTTTGTTTCATCTCCGACACAGCGGCTGCAAAGAGAGCTAAAGTTTCGATTCAATCAAAAAAATACTTCCGATAGCAATGAAGGAAATCACTCAGATCAAAGGACATCATCATTTTCAAATCAACCTAAAACTCCAAAGTCCAAAGCATTGGAAAACAAATGTAGTTTTCCTAAAAGCATAAGAACAGTTGACCTCACTTCAACTTAAAACAATCCAAATTTGTAGCAGAGGGAAAACAGAAAACAGATTTCAGCAATCCAAAAATCCTAGGAAAAATGAACTTAAAAGGAGGGTCCAAAATTTTAAAAATTTGGGAGAGAGTTGCAGCTGCAACACCTGCATATATCTTGGGTTCCTCCTTTTATAACCAATGGGGGTGTGTTTAGTTGCACCTTCTCTTCAAGTTCTGCAACCTTTTTCTGAAGTTCGACTACTATCTCGCGAAGTCGAATGATCTTGGACTTCGAAACCATTTCTGATGTAATTCCTGCATCATTAAAATATGTTCAAGCAATATGTACATCATTGTTAATTATAAGCTTCCTTGCTTCCCATGTTTTTTCTTTCTGCTATGTCTCCTACATCTTTATCTTTATTTTTACCAACAACCTTCTTGGCTTCCTCTGCCTTCTTAACCAAGGTGATTTCTCTAACTTTTATTTCTGCAACTGCAAATTTATGTAATGCATATGCCTCAGTCAGTAGCATCTGTGAAAAATATATAGTTACTTGGCCTACGCTTTTAACCACATCATTAAATTTTGGGGTCCATAGATCAAGTACTTCTCCTCCAACTTGTACCCTTATTGGTGGAACCGGCCTTGGAATATTAGGTTCTGGTACTTTGGAAGGGCTGGGTTCATCCTACGACTCAACTACTTGAGGCATATATTACACTATCACTCTAACTTCTTCGAAAACTTTACATAGTGCCTTCAACTACTTTGTAATACTAGTTTTTAACTCGGCCCGTCTCCTGTCGATATCTTGAAACATTTCTTACACAACTTCTTCTAGTGCTTCTCTTAATAATTCCAAGTCTTCCCCATCCATACTGAAGGTATTGGCTTGTTCATTAACCTTCCTTTTCTTACTCTTACACTCACCTTGTTCTTCTTTTTCCTAATTTCTCTGTTCTCCCACCAGTGGATCTGTGGGATTCAAGCTCAAATCATTCTGGTCTAACTCAAAGTTTTGCACATCTTCTTGCAAGTTCCCTTATTTTCCTTGCTTGTCCTATTATGGTGGTTTTTCCTGATCCAAATCCTCATCCACTATCTGTTAGAGACATTTACCACCAAATACACTCTTTTTGGTCAAGTTGGCCTAGTTAAACCACTATCCTAAGTATTATTGACATTAATTGACATCAATGGAGCATTAAATGTCATCATCCAATCACACCCATGCCTACCTTCAATCAAGGAGGCTAACTTAGCCTTCTCCTACATTCGGGGAGGCTAACTGGAGCACTTCGGGAGTGATCTAAGTGATATTAATGCACCTAATTCCTAACTGGTGGTTACAATCAGTTAAACAAGTCAGTGAAGGCACCTCCTCTCATTTAATTGATTATTTAATGATTAGTTAATGACTTAATTGATTATTTAATGATTAATTAATGAACTGGAGTCAACAGGGGTGCCTCCACCAACTTCTGATGTTTAGTTCAACTTTAGTTAACCTCATCGGGGTTCATTGAAGTCATTGAAGCACTAGCAATTCATGGTTGGCTTGATATGACATGTGTCTGATCTCTTTCAGTTGAGACTCAATCATTTATTGCACTCCAGCTTCAGTTAGGGTTCGGTTGGGTCAATTAGGGTTTTGACTAGTGGTTAACTAAGTGTAGACCATGGCTTATAGTCAGTTAAGCTAGACTCACTAATTCAATTCGAATGACCTCCTTAGGTATTCAAATTGCTCATTCATTCATGCATGTAGCATGACATTATAATTGTAATCATTCATTCTTTATGTGATATTGAACGACTACTATTCCTGTAGACCAATTACACCATTTCATGAGTTATTTGTTGATTATTCTTTGATGAGATTGATGCTTTGTTCCTAGATCAATAGATAATATTAATATGGTATCAGAGATTATGGTGGGATTAAGCTCTATCTCTCAAAAACAAGCTTTCTGACAGATTTCTGTATGAAATTTGAGCAATAGCTCAAAAATACAGCACTACACTAGAAGCCAAGGCTTACCACTTAATACCCCAAGTAAAGAACTTGTTGATCAAGCTTTCTTGATTGACTATGCTGGGTGTGATGAAGGCCTAAAATGTGCAAGCTGTCCGACCTTACGGTGCCCCTTTTGTTGTGATTTGCAAGTTTTAACAGGTACAACTTCGAATGGACTCATCAGTCCCTCTTCTCACCCCATTCACAAGCTATTCAAAATGGAAGTTGAAGATGGTTGCATATTTGAAGAGGTGAGGTCTCTATGAGGTGTCTATTGGACTTGGAAAAGAGTCTTATGAGAATGAGAATGACTAGCTAAATGATGGTGATAGAGATTTTGGAGCAATATGTTTGGCCCTTTCTCCTAGCTTGCGCTGCCTCATTGGTTATGTTGAATACCGAAAGGATCTCTGGACAAAATTGGACAGAACCTTTGGAAAGCATAATGAGTATCATAATATCACTTTGGAGATAACATCTATCACCAAAAGAGTTCTTTACTCAAAATTCTCAGCCTCTACTCTCTCTGATGAAGTTGTTCAAGATGAAGATGAAGCAGAATCTTCTACACATTCAATTCGAATTGAAGAAAGTCTCCATGCAGTGACTCCTTCTCCTGATGCTTCAGAAGTTCATGAGATCTCTGATATATCATCTCCTCATATTGATGAAACATAAGAATACATTCAAATCTCTAATATTGAAGAAAAATTCTACTGCACTTCCATGCAAACATTCACCGGTGATTTTCCTTTGAATTCTGTGCAAACTTTACTAGTAATTGCTTCCGAAAGTGAAGAGAAATTTGATTTTTCTCCCTCTAATGTTGCTGCTGGTGTGAAAATGTGTGATACCTTGGATATTTTGGAAGAAATATCAGATTACCAGAGTGATCCATTCGCTCCCCATGATCTAGATCTTCCAGCAAATTCCCGCAGGATTGCATGCACCAAAATTCAGAATTTTGAAGAAGAAGAAAATTGTGCATCTACCGTCTCAGTTGACGATAATTTTGGATCTGATATGAACCTTATTGGATATTATATGATATTATTTGGATATTATCTCATATTTATTTTTTCAAAATTTCAGGTTCATAAACCTTCAGTACTGCTTGTAGCTATTCTCATCAACGGTGTGAAGAAACAAGTACCGCAAGTCTCCTTCGAAACTGCTGCCGGGGATTTGATTTGATTTCACAGTTTTGAATCTGTTGTGAACCTATTTGGATCTGATTTAATTTCTGATATGATATTTTTTGGTTCAAATTTTAAAATCCAATAGATTTCAGTACTGCTTGAAGCTGCTCTCACCAATTTTGGTGTGAAAAATCAAGTACCGCAATTCTTCTTCAAATTTGCTTATGGGGATTTAGTGTTAGTTTCCTCTTATGAGGTTGATGATATTTTATTTTGTGAATAATTAGATATTTCTGAAGCTATATCAGATTATGGAGCTCAATAATTCACTCTCCACAGTCCCAGGGCTTCTCTACCTTTGGTCACATGCTCATCTCCTCATAGAACTAGTAAAGAGGAATACATTCTGCATCCGCTTGGACACTTGCTACTAAGATTTGGGGCTGATTTTACCACTCATGTTTTTTTGTTCAAGGATGCAACATATCAGTTTCTTGAGTGTTCCACACATGGTTCAAATCCTCAATAACCTTTGCTCTCTCTTCAAATGATTTCAGCTACTCTACATGGGTCCATTTTTCACCATGCAGCTGTTTATATTTCTGATTCAGTTGAGTGCATTGTTCTTCTTCCAAAGTGGAAGATTCCTCCAACCATATTCATTTATTTTGGATTCATAGGTTCACATGCACAGTCGTAGGATACAGCTACATATAAGAACCAATTCTTGATTTACTGCTTACTTTGAGGGGGGGTATTTTTCCCATGAGGTTTTCCCTGTTTCCTTGGTTATATTAAGTAGTTACTTTATTGTACAGGGTGACCTATGGCCTTTGTTACCAGGGCCCTAGAATTTTTATGCATTTGTGTTTTCTAACTCCTCCTGAGTATAGATTAAGGGGGGGTGTTGGAGACATTTACCACCATACACACTCTTTTTGGTCAAATTGGCCTAGTTAAACCACTATCCTAAGTATTATTAACATTAATTGACATCAGTGGAGAATTACATGTCATCATCCAGCAACACCCATGCCTACCTTCAGTCAAGGAGGCTAAATTAGCGTTCTCCTACATTTGGGGAGGCTAACTGGAGCACTCCGAGAGTGATCTAAGTGATATTAATGCACCTAATTCCTAACTGGTGGTTACAATCAGTTAAACAAGTCAGTGAAGGAACCTCCTCTCATTTAATTGATTATTTAATGATTAGTTAATTATTTAATTGATTATTTAATTATTAATTAATGAACTGGAGTCAACAGGGGCGCCTCCACCAACTTCTGATGTTCAGTTCAACTTCAGTTAACCTCATCAGGGTTCATTGAAATCATTGTAGCACTAGAACTTGATGGTTGGCTTGCTATGAAATGTGTCTAATCTCTTTCAGTTGAGACTTAGTAATTTATTGCACTCTGGCTTTAGTTAGGGTTCAGTTGGGTCAATTAGGGTTTTGACCAGTGGTTAACTGAGTGTGGACCATGGCTTACATTCAGTTAAGCTAGACTCACTCATTCAATTCGAATGACCTCCTTAGGTATTCGAATTGATTATTCATTCATGCCTGTAGCATGACATTGTAATTGTAATCATTCATTCTTTATGTGATATTGAGTGGCTACTATTCCTGTAGACTGATTACACCATTTCATGAGTTATTTGTTGATTATTCTTTGATGAGATTGATGCTTTGTTCCTAGATCAATAGACAAGAATAATATGGTATCAGAGCTTATGGCGGGACAAATCTATATCTCTCAAAAACAAGCTTTTTGACAGATTTATGCATGAAATTTGAGCAATAGCTCAAAAATCCAGCACTGCACCAGAATCCAAGGCTTACCACTTAATACCCTAAGTAAAGAACTTGTTGATCAAGCTTGCTTGATTGACTATGCTGGGTGTGATGAAAGCCTAAAATGTGCAGGTTGTCTGACCTTACAGTGCCCCTTTTGTTGTGATTTGCAAGTTTTAACAGGTACAACTTCGAATGGACTCATCAGTCCCTCTTCTCACCCCATTCACAAGCTATTCAGAATGGAAGTTGAAGATGGTTGCATATCTGAAGAGGCGAGGTCTCTATTAGGTGTCTATTGGACTTGGAAAAGAGTCTTATGAGAATGAGAATGACTAGATAAATGACGGTGATAGAGCTTTTGGAGCAATATGTCTGGCCCTTTCTCCTAGCTTGCGCTACCTTATTGGTTCTGCTGAATACCCAAAGGATCTCTGGACAAAATTGGACAGAACCTTTGGGAAGCACAATGAGGATCATAATAGAACTTTGGAGATCACATCCAGCACCATAAGAGTTCTTTACTCAAAATTCTCAGCCTCAAATCTCTCTGATGAATTTGTTCAAGATGAAGATGAAGCAGAATCTTCTACACGTTCAATTCGAATTGAAGAAAGTCTCCATGCAGTGACCCCTTCTCCTGATGCTCTGGAAGTTCATGAGATCTCTGATATCTCATCTCCTCATATTTATGAAACATAATAATACATTCAAATCTCTTATATTGAAGAAAAATTCTGCTACACTTCCATGCAAACATTCACAGGTGATTTTCCTTTGAATTCTGTGCAAAATTTACTAGTAATTGCTTCTGAAAGTGAAGAGAAATTTGATTTTTCTCCCTCTAATGTTGATGCTGGTGTGAAAATATGTGATAAATTTCATATTTTGGAATAAATATCAGATTACCAGAGTGATCCATTCGCTCCCCATGATCTAGATCTTCCAGCAAATTCCCGCAGGATTGCATGCACCAAAATTCAGAATTTTGAAGAAGAAGAAAACTGTGCATCTACCGTCTCGATTGACCATAATTTTGGATCTGATATGAACCTTATTGGATATGATATGATATTATTTATATCTAATCTGATATTTCTTGGTTCAAAATTTCAGTTTCATAAACCTTCAGTACTGCTTGTAGCTGTTCTCATCAACGGTGTGAAGAAACAAGTACCGCAAGTCTCCTTCGAAACTGCTGCTGGGGATTTGATTTCATTTCACAGTTTTGGATCTGTTGTTAACCTATTTGGATCTGATTTAATTTATGATATAATATTTTTTGGTTCAAATTTTAAAATCCAAGGTCTTTCAATACTGCTTGAAGCTTCTCTCACCAATTTCGGTGTGAAAAATCAAGTACCCCAATTCTTCTTCAAATTTGCTTATGGGGATTTGGTGTTAGTTTCCTCTTATGAGGTTGCTGATATTTTATTTTGTGAATCATTAGATATTTATGAATATATATCATATTATGTATCTCAATCAATCGCTCTCCACAGTCCCATGGCTTCTCTACCTTTGGTCACATGTTCATCTCCTCACAGAACTAGTAAAGAGGAAGACATTCTGCATCCGCTTGGACACTTGCTACTAAGATTTGGGGCTGATTTTACCACTCATGGTTTTATGTTAAATGCTACAACATATCAGTTTATTGATTGTTCCACACATGGTTCAAATCCTCAAGAACCTTTGCTCTCTCTTCAAATGATTTCAGCTACTCTACATGGGTCCATTTTTCACTGTGCAGTTGTTTATGTTTCTGATTCAGTTGAGTGCATTGTTCTTCTTCCAAAGTGGAAGATTCCTCTAGAAATATTCATTTAGTTTGGATTCATAGGTTCACATGCACAGTCTTAGGATATTGTTACATAGAAGAACCAATTCTTGATTTACTGCTTACTTTGAGGGGGGGTATTTTTCCCATGAGGTTTTCCCTGTTTCCTTGGTTTTATTAAGGAGTTACTTTATTGTACAGGGTGACCTATGGCCTTTGTTGCTGGGGCCCTAGAATTTTTATGCATTTCTATTTTCTAACTCCTCCTGAGTATAGCTTAAGGGGGGGTGTTAGAGACATTTACCACCATACACACTCTTTTTGGTCAAATTGGCCTAGTTAAACCACTATCCTAAGTATTATTGACATTAATTAACATCAGGGGAGCATTAAATGTCATCATCCAGCAACACCCATGCCTACCTTCAGTCAAGGAGGCTAACTTAGCCTTCTCCTACATTTGGGGAGGCTAACTGGAGCACTCCGAGAGTGATCTAAGTGATATTAATGCACCTAATTCCTAACTGGTGGTTACAATCAGTTAAACAAGTCAGTGAAGGTGCCTCCTCTCATTTAATTGATTATTTAATGATTAATTAATGATTTAATTGATTATTTAATGATTAATTAATGAACTAGAGTCAACAGGGGTGCCTCCACCAACTTTTGATGTTCAGTTCAACTTCAGTTAACCTCATCGGGGTTCATTGAAGTCATTGAAGTACTAGAACTTGATGGTTGGCTTGACATGACATGTGTCTGATCTCTTTCAGTTGAGACTTAATCATTTATTGCACTCCGACTTCCGTTAGTCTTCAGTTGGATCATATAGGGTTTTGACCAGTGGTTAACTGAGTGTGGACCATGGATTATAGTCAGTTAATATAGACTCACTCATTCAATTCAAATGACCTCCTTAGGTATTCGAATTGCTCATTCATTCATGCCTGTAGCATTACATTATAATTGTAATCATTCATTCTTTATGTGATATTGGGTCCTGTCGCGGGTGTATGACAACATAATGTGGGTGAAGTTGAAACTTGATTATTTAGTGAAATAACACAATAGTTTCATCACAAATTCTTACCTACTTCTACACCTAATGCTATTAGTATTTATAATCCTCCCTTGACCAAACCATCTATTATATTATTTTAGCCTAACTTAGGAGTTTTATTTAATTATTTCGGTCCACTAGTACCATTGGGTCCACTTGGCCTAATGGGGCCACATGTTCCAGTTACTAGAGTGTGGGGAAAACCGATAGAGGCTCACTTCCACTGAATACACTTGCATGAATTAGTTTAGGTGCCTCCTAGGCCAATCCCTAAATCTTAGGAGCCACTGGGAGTCTCGGCACCAACCTCCTTCAGTAAGTTGGATTTTGAACTAGTTAAGCTTAGTTATTTTCTAGTTACTTTCAGTTAGTTCACTTTCAACTCAGTTAGTGCCAGTTATGCATGGATGCATGTGGATAAGGTTCATTTTCTCACCTACCACTTCACTTAGACTGAGTTAACTGGTTATAACTGATTATGGGACTTGATTAGACATCTAGAGTTAACCATTTGGACTCCGATAGTGATTTAGACATATTTAGCTATCCATGCAGTTAAATACAGTCACATCCAGTTGGTAGATTCGAATTCATCTCTAATTATTCAAATTATTTCCTATGTAACACTATTGTACCATCAGATTATGTAATGAAGATAATATTGTAATTCCCTAAGCAATACTTGTATGTTTCCAATAAGATTTTATTTGTTCAATTTGTATAATTCATTCCTATTCACTACATCAATAATTTGGACTCATTTCTTGATGATCTAAATGGAAAATAAATTCTAACATTGTATCAAATCCATCTCAAGCAAGCTGCAAGTCTGTCTACTCTCCATTGAACACCAGAAGCAGTTGGGTTTCCACAGAAGTCCCGCAAAGAGTGCCTTGCTTCCTCTGAATTTAATAAGAGTGGTGGTGTGAGCATGATAGACCCTGAGAAAGGGTTCATGTTGAGAGGGAAGGCTTTATTCTAACATATTTTTGAATGAATTTGGTTTTTCATTGAAACTTCTATAGGTGATACGTAGCTTGTGTGAATAAATTTTCCTTTTTCCAGCAAGAGAATTATCGATTCTCAATCCTCCACACCTCGTATCCTAACACCCTTCAATTATGTTGATTGCATGGAATATATGTAGGTTTCGTTGCACAAGCATGACTACTCTAGGATATTACTTGGAAGGGAGGTCGAGCCCCATCAACCAGCAGAGATAAACAAGTTTCTAAACCGCTTAGATGAAGCTTTCAGTTATCTATGCACTCACATATCCAAATATATCCTCGAACACCTTGAAGGTTTGAGGAATATTATGGAATATTGGGAGAATCTTGAAGTCTTGTTTGGAAATCAAGATGAGCTTCAGGGACACGTTCTGAAGAATGAGTTGATAGCCTTACATCCTAGCGGTTTCGAGACTGTGAAAAAAAATTTCGCTAAATTCAAGTCTCTTGCACTTCAATGCAGACAGTGAGGAATAGAAATAAAGGATGAGTATCATGTGCTCTCCATACTCAGCAAACTAGGAACTGAATATTCTGTATTTGTCTCAATATTCCATTCCGAGAGAGATTCCATTCCCAATTGGAATATGCCCTCACTTGATTCCTTTATCGAGCCCTTAATACAGGAGCAAGAGAAGTTCATCTAGATCAGAGTCATTAAGACTTCCAAAGATCAATCTCTCCTAGTGACAGAATCTAACAAAGTGTGAGCTAAAGGGAATTCTAAGGGGAAGAAGCATAAAACAACTGATTCCAAGCCTAAAGAGATTCAGAAGACTTCTGAAGGAGCTTTGGGCTCTAAGAAGAAGAAGAAGTTTGAAAAGAAGATGTGTCCCTATTGTATGAGGGGTTTTCATCTAGAATACTCTTGCATGAAGAAGCAAGTTGACCAGTTGACTACCCTCCTCAATAAGAATAACATTTATCTCCCACAAAGAGCAAAGAATCTTGATGAAGGACCACAGACAGAAGATGATGAAAGGTTCCATGCCTTTAAGGCTAGCCTTACTCAATCAACAACATATTTGATTGATTATGGAGCATCCAACCATATGGTTTCCTCCTAAGAATCCTTCTCAACCCTCACACTATCAAAAGGGCCTAATATTCACATGGGATATGATTCCCAAATTCCAGCAGAAGGAAGGGGCTCAGTCAGAGAGAAGCATGGTGAGTTAAAAAATGTTCTTTGTGTGCCCTCCCTTGTAGCTAAGCTATTGTTTGTTTATCATATGACCCATACAAGCTCTCCCAAGAGAGTTACATTTGATTCATATACAATTGAGATCACAGAAAAATCTACTGGACAGCTCATAGCGAAAGGTATTGCAATTCATTCTACTAAATCTTATGAGTTCTCACATTTTTAACCTGTCTCACCTCCTACAACTTTATTGTCTCATGATAACAAAACCAGTAAGATTTGGCATGAGAGATATGGTCATCTCAATTTCAAATATCTCTATCAAATCCATAATGATAAAATGGTTGAAGGTTTACCTCTCATCCAAACTTCCAATGGAGTATGTTCTGGTTGCTTGGTAGGTAGGCATCCAAAGAAGAGGTATGAAGTTGGGAAGGCACATAGAGCTGCCTCTATACTTGATTTGATACATAGTGATGTGGTTGGACCTATACCCACAAAATCCATTAATGGTTGCAGGTTTTTCCTCATCTTTATTGATGATTGTTCTAGGTACTGCTGGATCTACTTTATGAAACATAAATTCAAAGTTTTTGATATTTTTAAAGTTTTTAAAGCTATGGTTGAGAATAGTTTCAGTAAGAAAATAAATTCCATAAGATCTGATAAAGGAGGAGAGTACATCAAAATATACTTTTAGTATTTTTGTGAATCAGAGGGGATTCGAATGGAACACTCAGTTCCATACACACCACAACAAAATGGTGTGGCTGAGAGGAAGAACATATCACTGAAGGATATGGAAACATGCCTTCTCCATGGTAAGAATCTACCTCCTTCTCTTTGGGAAGAAGCTATAAATTATGCTTCATATTTGCAGAACAGAGTGCCTCATAAATTAGTGGTTGGGGCCACTCCATTCGAAGCATTGAATGGGTATAAGCCCAATGTCTCTCATTTGAGATTTTTTGGTTCCAAAGCTTGGGCCACAATACCACTTGACAAGAGGAAGGCCTTCCAAGCAAAAAGTAGCGAATGCATTCTGTTGGGGTATGAAGAAGATGGAAAATCATACAAGTTGATGTAGGTTGCAACTAGGAAATGCTTCATTGAGTGGAGTATTCAGTTTGAAGAAGATCAGTTCTATGATGCACCACCATCCAAAGCAAAAGAAGGTATAAACACTCTTCCTACCATTTTTGATGATGATTATTTTTTAAATGTTTTAGATTTAGATGAAGAGGATCAAGACCAGCATGATCCTGCTATTGAGGCCAAACCTCATGAGATTCTAGATCTAGATCCAGCCCCCATTCCAAACCAAAGGACTAATCCTAGATGGGCTCAAAAAATCATTGAATCAGTTGGGAATGGTGCTAGAAATGTAGAAGACAGAAGGATAACTAGGTCCCAGTATCAGAATGAGAATGACGCACTCTCTCTCACATATTCGCTCCCTACTGAGTGGTGCAACAAAATTCTAGGTTGGAGGTACTTGATGATAACAAATTATCAGCTACTTGTCCCACAAAATAATAAACTTGATCATTCTATACCTTTACCATCCAGAAGAAACACACAGATTCATCAGTTCAGAAAGACATTGAGAGGTTCACATGCACAGCTTCAGGATGTTGCTGCACAAAAGGACCATGTTGTTGCATAGAGCTACAAATTTGCAGTAGTGTTTTGACAAGTTATTTTTCTAAGGAGGAAGCTTCTTTCTTCTAAATATAGCTTATGTTTTTATGTTTCCTACTTATTTTGAGGGGGGGGGGGGGGGGTCCCATGAGGTTTTCCCCTATTTCCTTGGTTTATTAAGCAACATTTTTTTATCTTTTAGACAGTATATGGGTGACTTATGGCCTTGTTTCCAAGTCCCATATTTTTCCAAGTTAGGATTCATGGGGGGAGTTAGGATTTATAAGCCTCCCTTGACCAAGCTATCTATTAGATTATTTTAGCCTAACTTAGGAGTTTTATTTAATTATTTGGGTCCACTAGTACCATTGGGTCCACTTGGCCTAATGGGAACACAAGTACTGGCTACTAGAGTGTGGATAACACTGATAGAGGCTAACTTCCAATGACTGCACTTGCATGCATTATTTTAGGCACCTCCTAGGCCAATCCCTACATTTTAGGAGCCATTGGGAGTCCCATCACGAACCTACTTTAGTCAGTTGGAGTTGTAACTAGTTAAGCTTAGTTATTTTCCAGTTACTTTCAGTTAGTTCACTTTCAACTTAGTTAGCACCAGCTATGCATGGCTACATATGGATAAGGCACATTTTCTCACCTACCACTTCAGTTAGACTGAGTTAACTGATTATAACTGATTGAATGACTTGATTAGACATCTGGAGTTAACCATTTGGACTCCAATAGTGATTTAGACATATTTATTTAGCCATGCAGTCAGATACAGTCACATCCAGTTGGTAGATTCGAATTCATCACTAATGAATCAGATTATTTCCTATGTAACACTATTGTAACACCAGATTATGTAATGAAGATAATATTGTAATTCCCTGAGAAATACTTGTTTGTTTCCTGTGAGATTTGATTTGTTCAATTTGTACAATTAATTCCTATTCACTGCGTCAATAATTTGGACTCGTTGCTTGATGATCTAAATGGCATAGCAATTCTAATAGATGCCTCAGGGATTCTCCATGCATGAGAAATTTAATATTACTGTATGTTTTCTAGTTCCTGTCTAGTGTGAACGAGATATTCTGGTATTTTTCTCCTGTGCAAGGAACATGTAGATCTACCAGCTGGTAGTTCAGTGGGTCGTACCAAACAACAAATGAAATCAAAATCAATAACCAGGCATAGTGGAAAGCCTTACCCTCTTCCTGCGATGTAGCCGCATCAAGTAACAATCTGTTCAGCAAGAATTGTGACCAATTAATATGAACGCCCTCTCCAAATATTTTTTCTAGTGCAATCACACCCGCAGTACATTGGTTTGGTCATAACTTTCGCAACATTTTGTAATACAATACCTTCGCAACAAAGCGAACAGTAGTGTCATTAATTGATGAAATTAGGAACCCTCTATTGGCCATAACCAATTCATATGTATCCTTTACCATCATGATCATCATTTTTTCCTTGTATTTCCTTTAATATTATAATGTCCCCATTTTTAATAATTGCATAGCAGGACAATTCCATCAATCCTACTAGTTCCCTAGGTTGGGTGGAACATTGGGAAGTTAATAAGGGAGATAATAAATGGTGTTTAGACATTAGAAGGAATAAATATTTATTTAATGGAGTTAATTAAATGAATTCAAGTGAAAAATTAAATGTCTATGGATAATGGAGACACATGGAGACTATGGGGCCCACTCAAGCTAGAATTCCTATGTTAAATGGCATCCTCCTCTTGCAATCTCGAATCTATGGGAAGCCTAATGTTTTTGGATGGATTATAAGGTTAATATACTTGTCCATATACTTCATATGTATAATTTTGGATGAATTTTAACTTACATGGGGAGAGGAAGATCCAAATGGGAGTTTCATGGACACTTGGGTAGATTCCCCTTACATTTATGACATCTCTGACACTAATGATAGAGATTCTATGACAGTTATGACACAAGTCAGATCTGAAAGCTGAAATATGACATATATAACATGTTATTCCTGAATAGAGCATCTTATATGGTGCTCATGGGATTTGGAGAAGGCCAAGAGGCTCCTACTCAAATTTGGGAAAAGAGGGAAGGTGAAGAGAGAGGCCACATGGCATAGCATGAGTAGACACACCAATTCGACTTGGATTTGGTTTATGGATGGATTTTGAACCTTATAAGACCAATAATGTTTATAAAATTCAGGAATCATCCATGAGAAGTACCTTTTTATCATTTGTGAAATTTCTTGTTGTGAAGAGAGAGAGCTAGTGGATGACTAGTTCATGCCTTAGCCAATTTCGAGGGTGAAAGATTCCCATCCTAGTTGGTGTTGGGAGAGGCCACTCAGGTATTTCAATGATATTTTATGTATTCTAAGTTATATTTGAAATCTACATCAGCTCATGTACACATCAAATTTCAGCTTGTTCTTCCTTTCATCTCAAGTTTCCTCACCATATTTCAGCTCCATGGAGCGAGGCGAACTTGGTGAGCTATTCATATATTTGAGGGAGATTCTCTTTCTACAGTATTTTGTATTCTGATGTAATTGAAATTTCATTTAATTTCAGAAATATCTCAGGTATAAAGGCCAAGAAATCTCATGTATTATTGCTCAATATTGAAGAAATTGTGCCATTTCCCCACTACCTTGTTGTAAACTCTTGTAATCTTGATGAATTCGAATGGATGTGTGAATTTTTTATGATTTATGAATAAATGAAATTTCATTAAATAATATTATTGGTTTAATTTTCAGTAACTGATAATTTTTGGCCATTGGGTCGAATTGCATAATCATTGGAGTACACTACACCTCATTTCTCCAAGGGTCGAGAACTAGTTTTTTTATATCTGATTGAAAGAAGTGATAACAACCATGGGAGGTCGATTGGTTATGCATATGAGTCTATGATAATATATTATACACATCCCATTCTTAAATTTCATAATTTTAGTGGTTTTCTGTACATTTGGAAAGCCATTTCTACCACTTACCCGGGGGGGATTTGAGACAAAATTGCCCATAAAATCATTTATCTTGTTCAGAATTTAGTACAGACTTGCAGAAGTGTTTGGAGGGCCATAATACATCCATAAAAATAATAATTAAGTTATTATATCATTCATACATCTTATTTGAATATTTGGAATCAATTGGGCTTATTTGGAGACCAAGACACTAAAATTAGTCAAGAGCCAAAATTGTGAAAAAAATGGAAAATTGGGCATTTTGGTCAAAATTTAAAAAAGGTTCATTACAAGTGGTATCAGAGAATGATATTGGAACCTGATGTGTTCTGATATTTATGAGTACAATAATTCATGGACCACCATTATATATTCAAACCCAAAAGTGCTTTTGTTGAAGAGGAAACTATGACTAGGGATAAAAAGGGAACCGCATCTGATGGTGATGAGCATATAAAAATAATTGAACCTATAATTTAAGACATGAACAAGAGTATTATGAAAGGATTTGAATTGTTTTCTATCCATAGTTGGAAAAAATATATTGATTTTAAGAAAACAAAGGGGAAAAATGCATCAGCTTTCTTGAAGGAGAAAAAGGAGGAGACCCATGAACCACCTAGTTCTGAAATAGGTGAAGTAGAAGAAGTAGTTCATGAAGAGGATCGAAATTCAATCCCAAGTGACTCTGAAAAATATGAAGAGACATCACATGAGTATGAATAATTTTATATTGAAAATATTGAATATAATTTTGAGACACATTCTACCTTGGAAATGAAACAAAGAGAATCTAATGATGGATGCTTGAACTATGAAGGAATACCTACTGATGGGTACTCACACCTGTAATTTGGTGACATAGAGATCACATTTTAGAGTGTTTCTGAAATCCAAACTTCCATTAAACATGAAAATGAATACCTTATAGTAGTTGAAGAAGAAAAAAGATCAAATTCCCCATCACCACTTGAGCTTAATGAAGTTGCTCCAAGCAAGAAGGAAGAATATGACGATGTTCATTTGCAAGAGCCTCATTTACTTGAAGGGTCCTTAAAGATGAATTGAAAAAAGATCCAAGACGCCCTTAGCATACTCCATGACACTCAAGCATTGCTATCAAATTCTTGTTGGAGAGCTACTTCCTTGGAGGAGCCATCCTTCCTTAAAGACATGGAGAAGATTCAAAGAGCAATGTGCAACATCAAAGGTAATTTCATGTCTTTACCTTTTGATAGAAAAAATGTCATTGAGCTTAGTGGAAGGTTAGATGAATCCTACTTGAATAATAATGAAGTTATTCATAAGCTCACAATTCAAAATGAGCAACTTCTTGAAAAGTTGCAAGACACTTGTTTTTCCTCCTATGTTTCAGATTGTCAAATGGTAAATTGTTTGGAGGATTCTCATGACATGGTGGATCATGAGAAATGTGGAAATTTGAATGTTCTTGATGTTTTTTAATATTAAATTGAAGATATCCAAACACTTGAGGTGGTGTAAGAGGAACTTGAATTGTCTCTTGATGAAGGTTATGTAATTTTTAAAGAAGAGCATGATTCCCCTACATTGGTACCAATCTATGACAAAGGTTTCACACTTTTGAAGGATCTGCATGATACTACCCATATGGATCCTTCCCATGATGAAAATTCTGCACTTTTTGATCATTTGGGTGAGTTAGTTCATTCTCCTGCATCCTACAATTACATGTTTTGCAGCATTAGTCTCAATGAAGTATGGGTGAAAGGGTTCTTTTCGATGGTGCCACATGAGGAGTATGGACTCCTAGATCTAATTTTTATGATGACATGGTTGGAGCACATTATTATTCACATTTTCAGCAGCTTCCTTTGATACTTTATGATTATGCACATCTACATGGATGCACCTATGATATGCATTTGAGTCACTTGAAGACTCATGGTTTCTCTTGCTCAACACTTGGTTCATTTGATGTAGGAGGAAATTCATCCAACAATTGGGTGAATATATTTATGATTGGAGAAACATTTTGTTTCTAGCCACATACTTTGTTATATCTTTATGATTCTCTAATTCATGGATGTATTGTTGAGACTTCTTTGAGCCACTTGAAGTCTCCATGTTTTATTTTATCCTTATTTGGTTCAGATTTTGGTGGAGGTTCTTCATTCACTTCTTGGATGAAAGAACACATGGATGATTATTATTTTGATTCATATCAAATTATATTGAAGTAGAATTATAGGACATGGGATCCTCACCTATCTCATTGGAGCAGATTTGATCGGTTACTTGGAGTTGGTATGGACTTGGCAAACGGTGGTCTACTTACTTGGAGGTAAAAGAACTTTCATGATTTTTTGATGAGGCACCTCCTTGATGTACATTTTTATTATGTTGTTATGTAATTTGATTATATATATTATGTACTCATGATGTTTGGAATAATGCATACAAGAAAATGGGATCTTGGAACTCTCTTTCCTAATGGTATGGGTTGGAGAGCACTCTTAATTGTTAGAGTGCAATACAAGAAATGGGACCCTAAGATAGTTTTTAGTCCCATTGATTTCAAATTTTTGGGGAAAAAAGAAGTATGGGATATGGATTCACCAATTAATAAATTGATTTTAATCAGAGTAGTGCAGTAGCAAGCATGGTGGTTCCTCTCGAAAATCTTCATTGGAATATGTACATACTACAGGAAGTTTGTGAAAAGGTTCTTCAAGTTAACTTCTCCACTCACTGATTTTACTAAGAAGGATTGCATATATGTGGTAGTGGATACATTAAGTTTTCTCATTTCCTTTCTGTTACATCCTCTTTTAGTGCTGCACAAGCGGCTGACCTTTTTTTCAAAGAAATCTTCAGATTGCAGGGGCTCCCCAAGAGCATTGTGAGTGATAGAGATGGTAGATTCATGAGTTCTTTTTGGCAATAAATTTTCAGATTGGTGGGCACTCAGTTGAATCCAAGTACAAGTTACCATCCCAAACTGATGGAAAAATAGAGAGGGTGAATAAATGGTTGGAAGGTGCCTCCAAAACAATGTGGGAGAACAACAAAAAGCTTGGGCAAAATGGCTACACTTGGGTGAGTTTTGCTACAACACCACCTTTCACATGTCAATAGGGATGTCTCCTTTCAAATAATTATATGTTTATGATGCACTTACATTTTTGGATATGATATTTGGTGATAGTAGAGCTCCAAAAGCTAAATATTGGATGGAAGAAAGCCAATAAATTTTAAAGCTTTTAAAAGACAATTTGCAGGTTGCCCAAAATCAGCAAAAACAATATGCAGATAAACATAGAGAGGAAAGGACCTTTCAGGTTGATGATTTAGTGTATTTGAGGTTGCATCCATAAAAACACACATCTCTCAAAAGAAATGGAGCAGAAAAGATAAATCCAAGATACTATGGGCCCTACAAGGTAATCCGGAAGATTAAAGAAGTAGCATATGAGTTGGAACTTCCGGAAGGGAGTAAAATTCATAATGTATTTCATGTTTCTTGTCTCATAAAATATATTGGTAATCAAATTGTCATTTTGGATACATTCCCTCCTTTGGATGATGAAGGACATCTCACACTTGTTCCGAAAAAGGTTTTGAGTACAAGGGAGAGAAGATTGAGGAGAAGAACAATCAAAGAATACTTGGTGCAATGGAAGGATCTACCAAGTCAAGATGCCACATGGGAAGAGGAGAATATTTTGCATTATCCAAATATCAAATTGCTTGAGGACAAGCAATCATGAGTGGGGAGGACAATATTGTCCCCATTTTTAATAATTGCATAGCGGAACAATTCCATCTATAACACCCCGGTTTGACCCTGTTTACATTAATGTATATGATCTATGTATTGTAAATAATCATGGTGCGGCCAAGGCCCCACCATTGATTTGGATATGTTATGTTTTGGATTTGAAATTGTCACCGATGGTATATCAGGAAATATGGCATATATTAAATTGTGGCATCATGTAAACATGCACTTTAATTAAATAACCCAACCAGCTATGTTCGCGGCAACTAAATTGAGAAGGGGCATGATTCTCATAAGGATAGGGGGGGGATGTCAAACCTTGAGCCATGAGGGAAAAATCCATGTGTCACCACCTTGTCTTATCTAACTACCACTTTAATTCTCTGCAGAGTAGTTGAGGTAGTTATTTTGCTGGGAGTGGAGTGTGGCAAGATTGTCAGTCCTTTCCCACACACACACTCCACCAGTGAATTGAACCTCACGTTGGGAAGAAGAAATGACTACTCCCATCATTCCACTCTCTCGATGACGGTGCTGTGAAAACTCCCACACTTCCCACTCGCCATTCTCCATTGTCACTCATTCTCATGCAAGGAAAAATGTCCTGTGTCTCACGCAGCCAGGAGGGGGGAGTTGTTTCAACTATCATTCTCATTTCCACATAGAGGTATCTAGTGTGTTTCCATCCATATATTTGGATCTGGTGTAAATTTATCTCACGCACATGTTGGGAGGCTGATTTTCCTTCCCCATTTGGGGTCTATAAAGTCTTCCTGGTGGCTTCGTTGTCCAGGACGAACTATTGTTTTTCCCCACGTTGTGAGCTGTGTTTACTGATATGTTTTGGGACTACTGTAAGTTGCTTGGGAGTCATTTTGGACACTATAGGGCCAAGAACGACTCATGAGTCATTTTCCCTCGTCTAAGCTGTAACTGTTGGTTGATTGCATGCATGTAATGGTTGGTTTATTGCAAGTGTGTAACTGTTGGTTGATTGCATGCGTGTAATGAGAGGAGCAAAGGTATTTTCCAAGATTGACTTGAGGTCTGGTTACCATCAGGTGAGAATCAAGAATGAAGACATTCATAAGATAGCCTTCAGGACAAGGTATGGGCATTATGAGTTTGTAGTGGTACCATTTGGTCTCACAAATGCACCAACTACATTTATGTGCCTTATTAATAGTGTCTTCGGCAGATATTTGGACAAGTTTGTTCTTGTTTTCCTTGATGACATTCTTGTTTATTCTAAGAATGACGTAGAGCATGAAGATCATTTGAGATTGACATTGAAATTGCTCAGGGAGCATCAACTGTATGCAAAACTGAGCAAGTGTGACTTCTATACAGATAGAATTCAGTATTTGGGTCACATTATCTCAGAAGAGGGTATATCTGTGGACCCTGAAAAGATTGAAGCCATTATGAATTGGCCTACTCCAAGAAATGTGTTGGATGTAAGATCTTTTATGGGACTTGCAGGATACTATAGGAGATTCATTGAAGGATTTTCCAAAGTTGCACATGCCATCACTTCTTTGCAAAAGAAGGAAATAAAGTTCGAATGGAAATCAAGGTGTGAAGAAAGTTTCTAGCGGTTGAAGAATATTCTCACCAATGCACCAGTATTGAAAGTTGCAGATCCGGAGAAAGATTTTGTGGTGTGTACCGATGCATGCAAACAAGGAGTTGGAGGAGTTCTTATGCAGAACAACCACATGATATGTTATGAGTCAAGAAAGATGAAGGAGCATGAGAAGAACTATGCCACTCATGATCTAGAGCTTGCAGCCATAGTACATGCCCTCAACATGTGGAGGCATTACTTGATGGGTAGAATATCTGAGCTTAGAACAAACCATTGTGGTCTGAAGTATTTGTTTGATCAACCTACTATGAATGCTAGATAAGCGAGATGGCTGGAATTTTTATGTCGGTTTGATTTTGAAATCAAGAACATAAAAGGGAAAGAAAACAAGGCAGTTGATGCACTCAGCAGGAAGGTATAGGAAATGCATGTGGCATCTCTTAGCATTTTCCAATCAGATTTGAGGCAGTAGATTGTTAATCATACTGCTGGAGATGAATTGTATGAGCAAGTGAAAGACAAATTCCAACAACAAAGTCTTGAGAAGAGGTATGAGGGATATAAATTGGAAGAAGATGGACTTCTTACTTATAAAGGTAGAATTTATATTCCAGATGTAGCATATTTGAGGAGAGTTGTTATGGATGAAATCCATCACGCTCCATATTCTGGTCACCCAGGATATCAGAAGACAATTGCTACAGCTAGAAAGTAGTACTTTTGGCCAGGAATGAAAAGGGATATGGTTGAGTACATATCTAGGTGTATGAAATGTCAACAGGTAAAGGTTGAGAATCAACACCCTGCAGGTTTGTTGCAGCCTTTTCCAGTTCCAGAATGGAAATGGGAAATTATTTCCATGGATTTTATTACAGGATTGCCAATGACTTGGAGACAACATGATTCCATCATGGTTGTGGTGGACAAGTTGACAAAGGCAGTGTATTTTATACCGGTTAAGTCTACGCATAAGAATGATGTCATTGCAAAGATATTCATGAAGGAGATTTTCAAATTGCATGGATTGTTGAAGGCAATAATCTCTGACAGAGATGTCAAGTTCACTTCCAATTTTTGGAAGGGGTTGTTTGCAGATTTGGGTACAAAGCTAAACTTCATCACTACATACCATCCTCAGACAGATGGGCAGATAGAAAGAGTGAACCAAGTGCTTGAAGATATGCTTCACATATACGTGATGGAAAAACCAACCAAGTGGGAAGATTACTTACACTTGGTAGAGTTTTCTTATAACAATGGACAGCAGGCATCCTTGGGGATGAGTCTATATGAAGCTTTGTATGGAAGAAGGTGTAGGACACCAGTGACTTGGGATAATACAGTGAACAGGGTTGTGCTTGGGCCATAATTGCTCAAGGAAATGGAGCAAGAGGTTGTAAAGATCAGGAAGAATCTGAAAGTAGCACAGGATAGACAGAAAAGCTATGCAGATAAGCACAGGGTGAATAGGGAGTTTAGTGTTGGGGATCATGTTTACCTCAGAGTGAAAGAAAAGAAGAGTTCCTTGAAGCTTGGAAGTTGTGCCAAGCTGTCACCAAGATATTGTGGGCCATTTGAAGTTCTTGAAATAATAAGGCCAGTTGCATATAGACTAGCATTTCCTGCTAGTACTAGAGCTCATAATGTTTTTCATGTTTCTTTGCTTAAGAAATATGTACATGATCCTAACCATGTGATAAATTGGGATGTGATTCAGGTGGAACCCAAGGGAGAGTTTCGAATCGAGCCAATGCGCATCCTCGACAAGAAGGTCACAATGCTCTGGAACCGGGCCATAGGGCATGTAAAGGTGCAATGGGAGAACTACGGGCCTGAAGAGGCTACATGGGAGCTAGAGGATTCCATGCGATTGGCACATCCATTTTTGTTCAATTCTGTGGAACACTGAGGCGGTACCAGTGTAGCATTTTGTTCAAATTTTGTAAAGCACTGAGGACAGTGCTATTGAAGGGGGAGGGGAATGTAACACCCTGGTTTTGACCCTATTTGCATTAATGTATATGATGTATGTATTGTAAATAATCATGGTGCGGAGCTAAAGGCCAAGGCCCCACCATTGATTTGGATATGTTATGTTTTGGATTTGAAATTGTCACCAATGGTATATCGGGACACACGACATATATTAAATTGTGGCATCATGTAAACATGCACTTTAATTAAATAACACAACCATCTATATTCACGGAAACTAAATTGAGAAGGGGCATGATTCTCATAAGGATAAGGGGGAGGGATGTCAAACCTTGAACCATGAGGTAAAAAGCCATGTGTCACCACCTTGTCTTATCCAACTACCACTTTAATGCTCTATAGAGTAGTTGAGGCAGTTATTTTGCTGGGAGTGGAGTGTGGCAGGATTGTCAGTCCTTGCCCACATGCACACTCCACCAGTGAATAGAACCTCACGTTGGGTAGAAGAAACAACTACGCCCATCATTCCACTCTTGATGACGGTGCTGTGAACACTCCCGCACTTCCCACTCACCTTTCTCCATTGTCACTCATTCTCATGCAAGGAAAAATGTCCTGTGTCTCACGAAGAGGATTCTTTTTTCTGTTGGTCTCACGCAGCCAAGAGGGGGGAGTTTTTTCAACTGTCATTCGTGTTTCCACGGAGAGGTATCTGGTGTGTTTCTATCCGTATATTTGGATCTGGTGTAAATTTCCCTCATGCACAGGTTGGGAGGCTAATTTTCCTTCCCCATTTGGGGTTTGTCTAAGTCTTCCTGGTGGCTTCGTTGTCTAGGACGAACTGTTGTTTTTCCCCACGTTGTGAGTTGTGTTTATTGATACATTTTGGGACTATTATAAGTTGCTTGGGAGTCATTTTGGCCACGATAGGGCCAAGAATGACTCAGGAGTCATTTTCCCTCATCCAAGCTATAACTGCTGGTTGATTGCATGCATGTAATGGTTGGTCTTCAAACTGTGTTGAGAGCAGGGATGAGGGCTTGGTTTGCTTGATAAACCTGGTGTGTTTGGAAACCACACAAACAGAGCTAGAGGGCTGGCTGTCTTCTCCACAACCCCTGAATAGCACTGGAAGGGAAGTCAGGGCCTGAGGGACTGTGTAGCAGAGAAGGGATTGATCCCTTGTGTTGGGTGTGTGTGGGTGCCTTAGAAGTTAGGCTAGTTCTAGTGTAGGTGTTCCTATCTCTGTAATGAGCTCACCAACTTAGCATTTATCCTTTCCCAGCTCCTGGATGGCCTGATAAACCCAACTGTGTTGGCTTGGCTGATCCATTTTTTTCCTAATTAACCCAACTGTGTTGGCTTGGCATGTTTTGTTATCCTTGGCTATGTGTAAGCCTGCTAGTTCCTTATTCCTTGGGGAATCATGCCCGGCTCGGGGGTGGCAGCGTTGCTGAGAGATTAAGGAGCATGCTGGCCTACGGTTGGGTGGAACGTTGCAGCGACGTAGCTAGTTACGGAACAAATTTCATAAGATAAGTATTCTTGTCTATTTTACTTCTGCAATTATATTTACTGTTAATAAACTATGATGAACATGTTGAATGAATGTATGTTTGCTTTCGTTGTGTATGTGAATGATTATGCATCTTAGCATGTTTTATGTTCAATCATTTCAATCTTTATATATGTCCATGTTCATGGGGCTTTTATCCCGGATGGTTAATAGCATGGTAGCATCCTCTTCTCCGGTCGGAGGGTCGGGGACGCTACACCATCAATCCTACTAGCTCCCTAGGTTGGGTGGAAACATTGGGAAGTTAATAAGGGAGCTAATAAATGGTGTTTAGACATTATAAGGAATAAATATTTATTTAATGGAGTTAATTAATTGAATACAAGTGAAAAATGAAATGGCTATGGAGAATGGTGACACATGGAGACTACGAGGCCCACTCAAACTAGAATTCATATGTTAAATGGCATCCTCCTCTTGCAATCTTGAATATATGGGAAGCCTAATGTTTTTGGATGGATTATAAGGTTAAGATACTTTTCCATATACTTCATAGGTATAATTTGGGATGAATTGTAACTTACATGGGGAGAGGAAGAGCCAAATGGGAGTTTCATGGACACTTGGCTAGATTCCCCTTACATTTATGACACCAATGATGGAGATTCTATGATAGTTATGACACAAGTCAGATATCAATGCTAACATATGAAATATATAACATTTCATGCCTGAATAGATCATCTTAGAGGGTTCTCATAGGAGTTGGAAAAGGTCAAGAGGCTCCTACTCAAATTTGGGAGAAGAGGGAAGGTGAAGAGAGAGGCCACATGGCATAGCATGCAGCCACACCAATTCGACTTGGATTTGGTTTATGGATGGATTTGGAACCTTATAATACCAATAATTTTTATAAAATGCAGGGATCATCCATGAGAATGAAATTTTGATCATTTTTGAAATTTCTTGTTGTGAAGAGAGAGAGCTGCTGGATGACTAGTTCATGCCTTAGCCAACTTCGAGGGTGAAAGATTCCCATACTAGTTGGTGTTGGGAGAGGCCACTCAGGTATTTAAAGAATATTGAATGGAGTCTTATTTATAGGTGCAAGCTACAGCAGCTCGTGGACACATCAAATTTCAGCTTGTTCTTCCTTTCATCTCAAGTTTTCTCACCATATTTCAGCTCCATGGAGTGAGGCGCACTTGGTGAGCTATTCATATATTTGAGGGAGATTATCTTGCTCCAGTATTTTGTATTTTTATGTAAATTATATATTCTTTAAGTTCATAAATATTTCATGTCTAAATGCCAAGAAATATCATGTATTATTGCTCAATAATGAAAAAATAGTGTCATTTCCCCACTACATTGTTGTAAACTCTTGTAATCTTGATGAATTCGAATGGATGTGTAAAATATTGATGATTTATGAATGAATGGACTGTTATTAAATAATATTATGGGTTTCATGTTTAGTAACTGAGAATTTGTGGCCATTGGGTCGAATTGCATAGCCATTGGAGCAAACTACACCTCATTTCCCTAAGGGTCCAAAACTAGTTTTTTTTATATCTGATTAAAGGAAGTGATAAAATCCATGGGAGGTATATTGGTTATGCATATGAGTCTCTTAAAATGTATTATACACATACACTTCTTAAATTTCATAATTGGAGTGGATTTCTGCACATTTGCGAAGCCATTTCTACCACTTACCCGAGGGGGATTTGAGCACAAAATTGCCAATAAAATCCTCTATCTTGTTCAAAATTTAGTACAGACTTGAAGTGTTTGGAGGGCCATAGTACATCCCTGAAAAATAATAATTAAGTTAGTATATCATTCATACAATTTCTATGAATATTTGGAAGCAATTGGGCTGATTTGGAGACCAAGACACTAAAACTAATCAAGAGCCAAAATTGTGAAAAAAATGGAAAATTGGGAATTTTGGTAAAAATTTAAAAAGGGGTCATTAAAAATATGGTTTGGGTCTATTTATTCTCATGGAAGTCCTGAAATTATTGAAATTATTTTGTAATCGACCGAATATGCTTTATCTAGCCACGTGTATCCTCCATGAAATACTACTAGCAACTGTCGCACAAAGGTGTTCACTTCTGTGCTTCAACCAAAGTGTGGCATGAACAACAATGAAGATAGTCTAGACTGGTCCAATCCTTTCACCCATTCCATTGTAACAAAATATTTCGGTGAATTGGGTGTTTACTTCACCAGTTTCATGTACTTATTTCTATCCAAGTCTCTAAGTTTGTTCGTATCACGATCATCAAAGGATAACTTCTACGAATTTGGCATAATGTATTGCAATACCTTAATTCATTTCAGCAGTTTGGGTGCTACCAGTGGGACTCAAACCTTGGATGGAATTTTGACCTTTGGTGCAGCTATTTTTATTGGTGGGATATATGGTGGAAACCAGGTTCTGGTTTCCAATTCTTCTTCCTGAATCAGGTACTGGTGGTGGTGTTTGTGTTTAAATTGCTTTTTCCTTTCTCTTCCTCTTCATTGTAAGCTTTCCCATTTGAATATTTTGAGGGTCCTAGTATGTATTCTCTGGGTTTTTCAGATGGCCAAACTGGAACTTTCCCAGCAGCTAGAACAAGTTGTTGTGTTGGTGGAACACATCCCACAGTATCTTCCATGATGGGTGTGGGTGATGCAGGTCCAAATTTAGTTTCAACAATTGTACTAATACTCGAGATAGAAATTACCATGAGGTGTCTATAGATCCTGAAGTTGTAGAAGAAAATTGTTCTTCTCTCATACAAGCAAAATGAATCTGAGCTTGGGCATGAAGTTTGATATCAGGCAACAATTTTTGACAACTATTCTTCACATGCGTGGGAATTCAATAGAAAAGAATCTGTCCTTTCAATCACATGGGTAGGTCATTCAAATCATTTAAGGAAACTTCTCAGCACATCGTCAATTAGTTGATACCTTCATGGGAATTTATTTCCATAAAGGTATACGTGACCACAAAACATGCCCCCAACTTCTCTCGAGATTTTCAAATTAATGATAGACATTTGTCATGTTAGTGATTCTCTTCATTATTTCACCAGCATCGCGTCACTTGCGACCTGATTTCTTTCATTTGGCAGAGTCCCTTTCTTTTATGACTCACTAAGTGTGTCTACGTTATCTTTTTTTTGCTTCACCAGAACCCAAGTCTGCGAAAATTCACCTGTTACTACAGTAGACCAGCAGTCTACGATCATAAATTTTGTCTCGTTCTTTCTTTCCTTCTTATTTTATCTTCTCTCTTTCTTTCATCTCTCTTTTTTTTATCCGACAAATTCATGGCTATCATAATATGGTCTCAGTTGAATCCCATTTACCAGTCCTCTAACCTCTATCCCATCTAATTTTTCTAGCTTCACTACTCCTCCATTATTGATTTCTTTGACAATGTATGGCCCTAACCAATGATTTTTTAAATTCCCTAGATGCTTGAATAATTTTCTATCATACATAAGAATAATAACTCCAACTTGAAATTACTTATTCTTAATTTTCAGCTCACGGATGGAGAAGAACTTTTGGCAATTTAGTACTCATATGATTCAGTACTTTGTTTTGATACATATTGATTTCTTAGGAGTTTTTTTATTCTTATTTTCCTTTTGGCTTTCAATTCTTGGCATGGGATCATTTATATATAATATATTGTTTACCTTTCTTGCTTTCCATGGGTCTTTTGTTGTCACTCCCTAGGAAATTTTTAAATGTGCGATGGATGGAGCCTCAAAATAGTATTCCAGACTTTTCAATCCTGAGTTATTTTACAAGGATTAAGTAGGAATTCAATGTGTTTATAGCCATTTAGGAAAACTGTTAAACTAGAAGAAATTCTTTCAGATAAAACAATAGTACACAGTCTTATAATCAAATATTTTAATTACTCTAGAATTCTGATGCTCTCCATGCAACCAAAAGCTTGCCTCTTTTTTATTGAAATCAATCAAAATCTAAAATAAAACAAAACTGAACCAAAGAAAATCAAAATAAAAAACCAAATCAATTTATTTATGTACAAAAAAAAACAAAAAACAAAAAAAAAATCAGGAAAAATAAGGTTTGAGAACTAAACCATTTAC
This sequence comes from Pseudotsuga menziesii, assembly GCA_001517045.1. NCBI lineage: Eukaryota > Viridiplantae > Streptophyta > Pinopsida > Pinales > Pinaceae > Pseudotsuga > Pseudotsuga menziesii. The sequence goes on along the minus strand of LPNX010228760.1, from coordinate 1,083,690 downwards.
TGGTAAGTTCTCTTCCCACCCCTGTAAATCTTGCAATTTATAGGTTGAGGGGCCAAGTTTTTCTGCAATATGAAAAGGGCCTACCAATAACTATTGAAACTTCATGTGTTTCCCCTTTTCATCATGCAGGTGATCCCACTTAAGAACCAGGTCTCCCACTTCAAATTCCTTTTTTCTAGCTTTGTGCTTATCAAACCACCTTTTCACTACTTCCTGTTGTTGCTTAAAACATTCTTTGGCCCTGGATCTAGACTCTTCCGCCTTCAACAGATTATAGATTCTAAGTTGTAGGATTTCATTATCTATGCCTCTAGACTCTTGAGCTATTATGGAAGATGGTAGCATAATGTTAGGAGGAAGTATAACCTCTTTTCCATAAACAAGGGTATACGGTGACACACCTAAGGAATTCTTGGGTGTGACCCTATCATCCCAAAGAGCGTTCAGTAATGCTAAATTCCAACTTCTCTAGTTTTCTATCACATTCTTTTTTAAGATCCTAATCATATTCTTGTTTGTAGATTCTGCCAAACCATTCCCTTGTGGGTAGTAGTTGGAAGAATAATGCAACTTAATTCCTTTTTCATGAGCAAATGCAGCTAATCTAATGGAAGAAAAATAAGTAGCATTATCGAAAACCAGGGAAACTGGAACCCCAAACCTGGTTATAATATGATCTTGCAATAAATCACCGCATCTTCATTGACTTTACGTAACGGAATAGCCTCAACCCATCTAGTGAAGTAGTCAGTTTCCATCAAGATATCTTTGTGCTGCAAGCAAGAGTTTTGTTTTATTTCTCCAATTATATCAATCCCCCATTGCTCAAATGGCTCTGTTATCATCATAGGCTTCAATGGTCCTGCTGCTTTGTCTTGTCTTCCCCCACACCTCTGGAAGATATCACACTTTCTAACATGGGCATGAGCATCCTTGAACAGTGTGGGCCAATAGTATTTGGCTCTGAGAATTTTGTGGGCTGACATATCTCCGGAAAAATGCCCTTCAGCAGGCCCATCATGTAACTCTGTTATGACCTTTTTTGCGTCTTCTTTCTCTAAGCATCTGAGAAGGACTCCATCATAATTCTTCCTGAATAAAATTCCATCAATGATGTGATATGCAGCTGATTTAAGGCACAACACTCTTTGTTGTTTAGAAATCCAATGTTCTGGAAACAGCCCAACAAGGTCTTGGTACCAAGAATCTGGAGCTGTGAAAAGAGGACATACATCTATCATATGTAATTCAACTTCATTTTCCCAATCATTTTCTTCACTATTTTTACCTTCAGCCATTAGTTTGTACAGTCCTTCCCTTTTAACTATGGATGTTGGTTTGAATTTGAGGTCATATTCTTGTAAAGTTGTTACCCAATTGCCTCTTCTTTCACCTAATTCTTTTTGTACGAAAAGAGACCTTATAGCTGGGTGTGAACTATTACCTTCGTCCGGTTCTTAAGTATGTACGACCTAAATTGTTTTACCACTTTGAAGACTGCATAAGCTTGTTTATCCACAACTGGCTAATTCAGTTCAGCCCCTTGCAAACCAGTGCTCATAAATGATATGGGTACTCATCTCCCCCATCCTCCTTCTGAGTAAGCACCGCTGCTAATGAATCGTCAAATGCAAAAGTGTACAAAATAAAATCCTTCTCAAAATTTGGACTCTTGAGAGAGGGTGCATGAGCAATAGATGTCTTAATTTTACTGAATGCATTCTTCTCTACATCAGTCCACTTGAATTGTACACTTTGTTTCACCATTTGCTGCAAAGGTTTAACAATTTGAGTGAAATCTGGCACAAACCTTCGCATGAAATTTATTGTCCCCATGAATGATTGCATACCTTTTTTGTTATGGGGTAAGGGGATCTATTTGATGGCTTTGATCCTTTATGGGTCTATGTAGATCCCATTTTTAGACACCATGTGACCCAGTAGCTTTCCTTCTATAATAGAAAACACACATTTCCTTGGATTCAGTGAGATGTCATATTTTTGACAATGCTCAAAAATTTGTTTTAGGTGGAATGCGTGTTCTCTCTTCTTTGAAAATATTGTGACATCGTCGAGATATACTACAACACTATGGCCAATTATACTATGGAAATCTATATCCATAGCCCTCTGGAAGGTAGATCCAGCGTTGATGAGTCCAAAGGGCATCCTTTTGTAAGCAAAAGTTCCCCATTTTGTTCTGAATGTAGTATTAAGTCTATCTTCTTCAGCTACTAACACTTGATTGTAGCCAGAGAATCCATCTAATAATGAAAATAACTTAGAACCTAAAACCATCTGCAATATCTGTTCCATGGGTGGGACTAGATAGTTGTCTTTGTCTGAAGCACGATTTAGGTTTCTGAAATCCACACACAGCCTAATTTCTCCATATTTCTTCCTTCCTGGTATTAAATTTGAAACCCATTATGAGTGTCTGACTTTGAATATAATTTTGGCATCCAATAATTTTTTCACTTCATCCTGAATTAAAGGCTCCAATTTTGGATCAATATTCCTCAAAGGTTGTTGATAAGGCTTGATTCCAGATCTAATAGGGATGACATGCTGTATAATCTTGGTGTCATATGTTTTCAACTCTTCATATGTCCAAGAAAACACATCTTTGTATTGTTTGAACAAACTGATGGACTTGTTTCTTTCACCCGAGGAGCAACACTTTCCCAAATTTACATATTTGGGTTTAACTTCAGTTCCCAAATTTACCAGCTCGAATTGCAAAGACGAGCTATGAGTTTTAAGATTTGTTGGCCTTCTGAATTTGCTGTCTAAATCAAACATGCATTCTAAGGTCTTGACCCCTTTAGGAATGAAGTTGTCAAATTTTAACTTAGCTTGGTGTTCTTCGTCATCGATAATTTCCCCTTTGAAAGTTTCATCATTCATCAAACATTCTAAGATTTGTTGATCATCATCAAAAACTCATAGATTAGTAATCATATCTAGAACCAATGTCCTGAAAAGTAATTCAATAGAACACTTGTTATTTGAAGGTACAAGCCTTGCAGTTGAGGTAGCTAATAAGTCAGCTGCTGCATTCTTAACTCTAGGAATGGATACAATATTAAATGCATAAAAAATTTTCAGCAAATCCCACACTTAATTCTGATAAGATTTTAAATGAGGTGAGATGCAATGTATCTGTTTTCGAATTTGCTTTACTATTATTTCAGAATCCCCATACACTTTCATATTTTCTACTTTTAATTCAATTGCTTTTCTTAGTCCCTGAACTAATGCTTCATATTCGGCTATGTTATTGGTACATTAAAACTCTAATCTACATGAAAGAAAATGTTTATTTTTCTTTGGATCAATCAGGACACATCCAGCTCCTGATCCTTCCAAAGTTTTAGATCCATAAAAAAAAAGTGTCCAAAAAATATCGACTTATATTGTGATTGAATCAACAACTACATCTGAAACTAAGTCTACTTTATACAGTCAAAATCATCAGCCCATGAAAATCGAAGGAGATCAGGCGGTGTGTCTGGTGTACCACTGGTTTCTTCCGCTTGGTAGTTTCCTGGTTCTAGTTCAATGAAGTAATTCCCCAATACAGAATTCACTGGTTCATTCTTACCCTCCAACTGAGTAACATTGTGCTTCATGTGGGGCTCTCTTAATACTTTAATTTGATTGGGGCTTCCCTTATAAGGCAACCACAGATGTGACCAATCTGAGGCAAAATATCCATTTAGCTTGGCTGACCAATCCCGACTCAACACAAGTCCATAAGCTTCAGGTATGTCTGCTACTACAATATCTATGAATTGACATACCTTTTCATTTGAATATAGTCGAATCAAAACATCCTCCATTTCCCCAATTACCTTCACATTTGTTCTGTCTAACTGAATAACCTGCTACGTAGATGGTTTAGGCTGTCCATTTATCTTTTTCCAAACTAAAAGTGGCATAACATTTACTGATGCCCCTGAGTCTACTAAACAGTTGTGGACGTTATGGTTGAAAATTTCAAAGGTCAGGAGAAATGGTGGGGTTTTTCATTTAGGCTTACCTCCTACACTTGCTTCACCAATTTCTTCTTCTTCAGGTTGATTTTCAGTGGGAAGCTTTTCTTCAGGTATTTCAAGTGCTTTTAACATTTTTTATTTCTGCTGAGGCACATTACACATTTCAAACAATGAGATATTTTCCTTATCCCTCTTAATATCTTCCACAATATCATATTCCATCTTATGTTGATTGAGATTCTTTTTTACATCATCAGTCTTCTCTTCAATGGGATTAATAGGCATGTTGATTTTCTTTGGATTTTGACTCGTAATGGTGAATTTAGGTATTTTATCAGCTGTGGTTTTCTTCTGAATTTTCTTTAAATTCTCTTGAAGTCTCTTGATTTTTGGGAGTACTGATCTGTCCTCTTTTATCAAACCTTGACTTCTTGTTTTCACGTTTGTTTCTGATATTTCTTCCTGTCTCAGAGTGTCTTCGTATTTCGTATCAAAAAGCGAGATACAGTCCCATAGAACTAGAGCATCATCCTCTTCCTGTTTATCTGTGGATTTATTACCCTTTTCCTCCTCATCATCAGCTTCTGTTAGTTTAGAATCCAATAGTTGATTCATTACTAATGTTACTGAATTTATCCATTGAGGGAAAATTTTTTACGAATGGGGCTATTGATGAAAGGTGAAAAAGTTATCCATACCTACCTCTATTAATTTCATCGATGCAAACCTGTGTGGAGGAGGTTTATATCGATTGTTGTCTTCTCTTCTCTTATAGTAAGGCTTATAGGATTTCTGAGCTTCTTTTTCCTTTTCCAAATCTATAATTCTGTTGGATAGCTTCTGCATCATTTTTACCATCCCCTCAAAATCATGTGACTGCTCCTTCTTAGGCTTAGTAAATAACAAGGCTTTCTTACCAAAAAAATTTCTCCCGATCAGGATAGTCTTCTATGTTCTCTCTTTCAGCTTCTAATCTCTCAGCTTCTTCATAAGTTTCTGATAATGCAGGTTTGACTTTCATCTTGGTAAACATGGCCAAATCAGGCCCTAAATCTGAAGTATAGTATTCGATCATAACTTTATCAGAAGTCTTATCAGCTGCAGAGAAATTATTAAGATAAGCAACAAACCTTTGTGTGAAACTATGCACTTTCTCTTTTCTTTCTTTCTTCAATGTGCATAACCCTTTCATTAGAGCTGCGTGAGTTTCTGAGCTGCATACTTACTTCTAAATATCCTTTCAAATGTGTCCCAGTCTAGGATTGATTTTGTAGGCAGAGAAAAATCCCATAAAGCCACTGCTCCTTTCAGGGTATGCGGAAATAATCTGCATACTACATCTTCATGTTCTTCAGCCCTTAGCCCTTCTATAGCCAAGTAAAAGCTTTGCAAATGATCATATACTAAAATATTTTCACTGGGATCAAACTTAGGCAACATTTTCTCAAAATCCTGAGGTAAGTCATGTAAAGGGGGTGCCAGGTTTAGAGGTGACCTAGCCCTCCAAGCAGGTGGTGGATTTGGTGGGTTGGGTGGCTGATTTGTGTTTATGCCTGCCATGAGTCTGGATGGAGAATGAGGTGGTGAATGAACAGGGGTTTGAATGGGTGAACCGTAAGGTGTATTTGGGCCCACTTGATTCAAAGGTTGAACAACCTCCTATAAGGCTATTTCTACCAATTCTTCAAAATCTCCAACCAATATTGAGTCTTCCAATATAGGACAATATTTTTTATTTTTATATTCTCTTCTGGGTAAGTCAGGGATAATTAGTAATCCTCCAATCTTCTTTACATATTCCCTAGTATGTCTCCTCAGATCATTAACTACTTCATTATCAATAGAATACAGATGCTCTTTACCTTTCTCTTTAGGAATTCTATTGGGAAACAAACTGCTTTCAGAATTGTCACCGGTGGAATAATCTCAAGAAAATGGGTTTCCTCGACCAGCCATGCACTAGAGGCCCTCCTTCTAGTGCCAAAAAATGTTGATGCCTGGAAAATCACAGGTGACAACAGTTAGGGATTCTCCCCAATAAACGTTCACAACTAGCTCGTTATTGTTTGGTATGGGGAATCCGTCTAGTTTACGATCCGACTACCGTATGTCAAGTAACAAAATTAAAGGGTTTTACCGGTTACGACCCTGTCCACCATGTATATTTTTATTTTTTTAGTTTTAAGTATGATATGCAAGTGCCTATCTAAAATGCAGATTGATAGAGAATACAAGGAGAGGTCACAATGTGATGCATAGGTTGTTACCTCTTGTCTTAACTCTCTCGCATCTAAATCACACACAACAAATAAAACTAAAACTAAGTATCTAACCTATCCCTAGGGAGCAATATTATCATTTATCAATGAGTAATGTATATATTCGCATGCATTAAGAAAAATCATAGATAGTTGTTACTTATTTCAAAATACATGAACAGTAATAGATAGATGAACAACCAGATAGATAATTGTTTATGAACAACAGTCATTACTCATAGTGGAAATTTCATAAAATAAAATAGAGAGCATTCATACAAGAACATAGGTTCAAAAAGTTAGAACGATCTCACAGTTCATGGACACAAAGCTGAAAATGAAATAGTTCACATTCAACACATCCATGGCACAACATTTGAAAAGTTCCACCCAGCTTTCTCCAACAGGAAACTTGTAATTCTTATTGCAAAAGGAAATAGTTCTTCTTACAACATGTTCCCACAAATCTAACTAGGAAAAAGTCCTCCATTCTATCTAACTCTCCTATACTTATACTACAATCCAAACTCTTGGACTGCCCCTTGGTGACCTTTGGACTCCCCCAACTGTTTAATCTCACAATTTTGTCTTTTGTGAGTGTTCATAATTCATACAAACATTACATTTCAAATTTAATATTTAAAAGCACTTTTATGAAAAAGGACCAGCTTGGTAACTGACAAAATATTCCCAATCCTAGGCCTTTGCTGCTATCGATCTGTCTAAGATCTCAAACCCTTAATTTCTTCTTCTTTGTTTCTTCATTTTCTTTCTCTTCCTTCCCTGCTGCCTCTTTTTTTCTGCTTAGTCTTCTAGACATATCTTCTCTACAGTAGCCATCACCCTATCATGAACAACTAGTTCTTAGATTATTTAGTGTTCGACAAAGTAACTCAAACTATATTAAAACATACATCTTGTAAAGTGAACCACTAAAAATATTAATCCATGAAGAGAAAAATGATAATGCAGAGAAAATCCTGTACTTTCGTATCTTGAACTCTGCTAAGTCCACAGTTCAAACTAAAACCACAAACCCAAAAAAACAAACTCCTTATCTTAATCCCGACTGCTTCTGGACCAAATTGACAACTTCTGATGAAAGCACCAAAAATGAAACAGTAACTGCCATAGAAAAAATAGAGTGAAATCATATGAAAAATTTGGGAAAACCCTTGCCGGCGTGAAAATACTAAGCATCGAGCGAAAACAAAACTCTCATCGGCGGGCAAAAAACTATAAGTCAGACGGTTAGTTCACTAGGCCGCCGCAACGATGGAGACCATATATACTAAGTGTTCTAGGGAGAAAATAAAACGTCAGCAAAAATAAAACAACGACAACTACAGTCCGGGCATCGGAGATCGAAAAGACTAATCATAAAGCGTCGACAGGATAGATCAATATGTAGCCGCAATGGCAGAAGGTGGATGGACAATGGATTCCATAATAACAAGAAATAACGACGATTCGAAAGCTTTGAAGGATATGTATAAGTGATCAAAGGCTCAATGTTGCCGGTGTGTCGGCAACACAAAAGACTAATGCTCCGATCACTCATCAACACCGCTCCGATAATGAAAATAAAGCATTGCAAAGTAAAAGTTAGTCAATAAAATTCAGGCATTGGCAAAAAACAGACTTACCATCGGGACGTTTGTTATTTAGTTTCCGCAACAACAGCTACGTAGAGAACTATGACCTCGATTTACTATTCAACTGACCTCTAAAAAACCAAAAAAAAAATGTTAAGTTTCAAAAGACTTCGGCGGTGCAGCGATATAAATAGTTTGTTTCATCTCCGACATAGCGGCTGCAAAGAGAGCTAAAGTTTCGATTCAATCAAAAAAATACTTCCGATAGCAATGAAGGAAATCACTCAGATCAAAGGACATCATCATTTTCAAATCAACCTAAAACTCCAAAGTCCAAAGCATTGGCAAACAAATGTAGTTTTCCTAAAAGCATAAGAACAGTTGACCTCACTTCAACTTAAAACAATCCAAATTTGTAGCAGAGGGAAAATAGAAAACATATTTCAGCAATCCAACAATCCTAGGAAAAATGAACTTAAAAGGAGGGTCCAAAATTTTAAAAATTTGGGAGAGAGTTGCAGCTGCAACACCTGCATATATATTGGGTTCCTCCTTTTATAACCAATGGGGGTGTGTTTGGTTGCACCTTCTCTTCAAGTTCTGCAACCTTTTTCTGAAGTTTGACTACTATCTCGCGAAGTCGAATGATCTTGGACTTCGAAACCATTTCTGATGTAATTCCTGCATCATTAAAATATGTTCAAGCAATATTTACAACATTGTTAAGTCTAAGCTTATTTGCTTCCCATGTTTTTTCTTTCTGCTATGTCTCCTGCATATTTATCTTTATTTTTACCAACAACCTTCTTGGCTTCCTCTGCCTTCTTAACCAAGGTGATTTCTCTAACTTTTATTTCTGCAACTGCAAATTTATGTAATGCATATGCCTCAATCAGTAGCATCTGTGAAAAATAGATAGTTACTTGGCCTATGCTTTTAACCACATCATTAAATTTTGGGGTCCATAGATCAAGTACTTCTCCTCCAACTTGTACCCTGATTGGTGGAACCGGCCTTGGAATATCAGGTTCTGGTACTTTGGAAGGGCTGGGTTCATCCTACAACTCAGCTACTTGAGGCATATATTACACTATCACTCTAACTTCTTCGAAAAATTTACATAGTACCTTCAACTGCTTTGTAATACTAGTTGTTAACTCGGCCCATCTCCTGTCGATATCTTGAAACATTTCTTACACAACTTCTTCTAGTGCTTCTCTTAATGATTCCAAGTCTTCCCCATCCATACTGAAGGTATTGGCTTGTTTATTAACCTTCCTTTTCTTACTCTTACACTCACATTGTTCTTCTTTTTCCTAATTTCTCTGTTCTCCCACCAGTGGATCTGTGGGATTCAAGCTCAAATCATTCTGGTCTAACTCAAAGTTTTGCGCATCTTCTTGCAAGTTCCCTTATTTTCCTTGCTTGTCCTATGATGGTGGTTTTTCCTGATTCAAATCCTCATCCACTATCTGTTGGAGACATTTACCACCAAATACACTCTTTTTGGTCAAGTTGGCCTAGTTAAACCACTATCCTAAGTATTATTGACATTAATTGACATCAATGGAGCATTAAATGTCATCATCCAATCACACCCATGCCTACCTTCAGTCAAGGAGGCTGACTTAGCCTTCTCCTACATTTGGGGAGGCTAACTGGAGCACTCCGGGAGTGATCTAAGTGATATTAATGCACCTAATTCCTAACTGGTGGTTACAATAAGTTAAACAAGTCAGTGAAGGCACCTCCTCTCATTTAATTGATTATTTAATGATTAGTTAATGACTTAATTGATTATTTAATGATTAATTAATGAACTGGAGTCAACAGGGGTGCCTCCACCAACTTCTGATGTTTAGTTCAACTTTAGTTAACCTCATCAGGGTTCATTGAAGTCATTGAAGTCATTGGTTGGCTTGATATGACATGTGTCTGATCTCTTTCAGTTGAGACTCAATCATTTATTGCACTCCAGCTTCAGTTAGGGTTCGGTTGGGTCAATTAGGGTTTTGACCAGTGGTTAACTGAGTGTAGACCATGGATTATAGTCAGTTAAGCTATACTCACTCATTAAATTTGAACGACCTCCTTAGGTATTAAAATTTCTCATTCATTCATGCATGTAGCATGACATTATAATTGTAATCATTCATTCTTTATGTGATATTGAACGACTACTATTCATGTAGACCAATTACACCATTTCATGAGTTATTTGTTGATTTTTTTTGATGAGATTGATGCTTTGTTCCTAAATCAATAGATAAGATTAATATGGTATCAGAGCTTATGGTGGGATGAAGCTCTATCTCTCAAAAACAAGCTTTCTGACATATTTCTGTATGAAATTTGAGCAATAGCTCAAAAATCCAGCACTACACTAGAAGCCAAGGCTTACCACTTAATACCCCAAGTAAAGAACGTGTTGATCAATATTTCTTGATTGACTATGCTGGGTGTGATGAAAGCCTAAAATGTGCAATCTGTCTGACCTTACGATGCCCCTTTTGTTGTGATTTGCAGGTTTTAATAGGTACAACTTCGAATGGACTCATCAGTCCCTCTTCTCACCCCATTCACAAGCTATTCAAAATGGAAGTTGAAGATGGTTGCATCTTTGAATAGGTAAGGTATATATGAGGTGTCTATTGGACTTGGAAAAGATTCTTATGAGAATGAGAATTACTGTCTAAATGACGGCGATAGAGCTTTTGGAGCAATATGTTTGGCCCTTTCTCCTAGCTTGCGCTGCCTCATTGGTTCTGTTGAATACCGAAAAGATCTCTGGACAAAATTGGACAGAACCTTTGGAAAGCATAATGAGGATCATAATATAAATTTGGAGATCACATCCAGCACCACAAGAGTTCTTTACTCAAAATTCTCAGCCTCTACTCTCTCTGATGAAGTTGTTCAAGATGAAGATGAAGCAGAATCTTCTACACATTCAATTCGAATTGAAGAAAGTCTCCATGCAGTGACTCCTTCTCCTGATGCTTCAGAAGTTCATGAGATCTCTGATATATCATCTCCTAATATTTATGAAACATAAGAATACATTCAAATCTCTAATATTGAATAAAAATTCTACTGCACTTCCATGCAAACATTCACCGGTGATTTTCCTTTGAATTCTGTGCAAACTTTACTAGTAATTGCTTCCGAAAGTGAAGAGAAATTTGACTTTTATCCCTCTGATGTTGCTGCTGGTGTGAAAATATGTGATACCTTGTATATTTTGGAAGAAATATCAGATTACCAGAGTGATTCATTCGCTCCCCATGATCTAGATCTTCCAGCAAATTCCCGCAGGATTGCATGCACCAAAATTCAGAATTTTGAAGAAGAAGAAAATTGTGCATCTACCGTCTCGGTTGATGATAATTTTGGATCTGATATGAAACTTATTGGATCTGATATGATATTATTTGGATCTGATCTCATATTTCTTTGTTCAAAATTTCAGGTTCATAAACCTTCAGTACTGCTTGTAGCTATTCTCATCAACAGTGTGAAGAAACAAGTACTGCAAGTCTCCTTCGAAACTGCTGCCGAGGATTTGATTTCATTTCACAGTTTTGAATCTGTTGTGAACCTATTTGGATCTGATTTAATTTCTGATATGATATTTTTTGGTTCAAATTTTAAAATCCAATAGCTTTCAGTACTGCTTGAAGCTGCTCTCACCAATTTTGGTGTGAAAAATCAAGTACCGCAATTCTTCTTCAAATTTGCTTATGGGGAGTTAGTGTTAGTTTCCTCTTATGAGGTTGCTGATATTTTATTTTGTGAATCATTATCTATTTATGAAGCTATATCAGATTATGGAGCTCAAGCATTCGCTCTCCACAGTCCCAGGGCTTCTCTACCTTTGGTCACATGCTCGTCTCCTCACAGAACTAGTAAAGAGGAATACATTCTGCATCCGCTTGGACACTTGCTACTAAGATTTGGGGCTGATTTTACCACTCATGGTTTTTTTTTCAAGGATGAAACATATCAGTTTCTTGAGTGTTCCACACATGGTTCAAATCCTCAATAAACTTTGCTCTCTCTTCAAATGATTTCAGCTACTCTACATGGGTCCATTTTTCACCATGCAGCTGTTTATATTTCTGATTCAGTTGAGTGCATTGTTCTTCTTCCAAAGTGGAAGATTCCTCCAGAAATATTAATTTATTTTGGATTCATAGGTTCACATGTACAGTCTTAGGATACAGCTACATATAAGAACTAATTCTTGATTTACTGCTTACTTTGAGGGGGGGTATTCTTCCCATGAGGTTTTCCCCGTTTCCTTGGTTATATTAAGCAGTTACTTTATTGTACAGGGTGACCTATGGCCTTTGTTACCAGGGCCCTATCATTTTTATGCATTTTTGTTTTCTAACTCCTCCTGAGTATAGCTTAAGGGGGGGTGTTGGAGACATTTACCACCATACACACTCTTTTTGGTCAAATTGGCCTAGTTAAACCACTATCCTAAGTATTATTGACATTAATTGACATCAGTGGAGCATTACATGTCATCATCCAGCAACACCCACGCGTACCTTCAGTCAAGGAGGCTAAATTAGCCTTCTCCTACATTTGGGGAGGCTAACTGGAGCCTTGCGGGAGTGATCTAAGTGATATTAATGCACCTAATTCCTAACTGGTGGTTACAATCAGTTAAACAAGTCAGTGAAGGAACCTCCTCTCATTTAATTGATTATTTAATGATTAGTTAATTATTTAATTGATTATTTAATTATTAATTAATGAACTGGAGTCAACAGGGGTGCCTCCACCAACTTCTGATGTTCAGTTCGACTTCAGTTAACCTCATCGGGGTTCATTGAAATCATTGAAGCACTAGAACTTGATGGTTGGCTTGCTATGACATGTGTCTAATCTCTTTCAGCTGAGACTTAGTCATTTATTGCACTCCGGCTTTAGTTAGGGTTCAGTTGGGTCAATTAGGGTTTTGACCAGTGGTTAACTGAGTGTGGACCATGGCTTACATTCAGTTAAGCTAGACTCACTCATTCAATTCGAATGACCTCCTTAGGTATTCAAATTGATTATTCATTCATGCCTGTAGCATGACATTGTAATTGTAATCATTCATTCTTTATGTGATATTGAGTGGCTACTATTCCTGTAGACTGATTACACCATTTCATGAGTTATTTGTTGATTATTCTTTGATGAGATTGATGCTTTGTTTATAGATCAATAGACAAGAATAATATGGTATCATATTTTACGGCGGGACAAAGCTCTATCTCTCAAAAACAATCTTTTTGACAGATTTCTGCATGAAATTTGAGCAATAGCTCAAAAATCCAGCACTGCACCAGAATCCAAGGCTTACCACTTAATACCCTAAGTAAAGAACTTGTTGATCAAGCTTACTTGATTGAATATGCTAGGTGTGATGAAAGCCTAAAATGTGCAGGCTGTATGACCTTACAGTTCCCCTTTTGTTTTGATTTGCAGGTTTTAACAGGTACAACTTCGAATGGACTCATCAATCCCTCTTCTCGCCCCATTCACAAGCTATTCAGAATGGAAGTTGAAGATGGTTGCATCTCTGAAGAGGCGAGGTCTCTATTAGGTGTCTATTGGACTTGGAAAAGAGTCTTATGAGAATGAGAATGACTAGCTAAATGACGGTGATAGAGCTTTTGGAGCAATATGTCTGGCCCTTTCTCCTAGCTTGCGCTACCTTATTGGTTCTGCTGAATACCCAAAGGATCTCTGGACAAAATTGGACAGAACCTTTGGCAAGCACAATGAGGATCATAATAGCACTTTGGAGATCACATCCAGCACCACAAGAGTTCTTTACTCAAAATTCTCAGCCTCAAATCTCTCCGATGAAGTTGTTCAAGATGAAGATGAAGTAGAATCTTCTACACGTTCAATTCGAATTGAAGAAAGTCTCCATGCAGTGACCCCTTCTCCTGATGCTCTGGAAGTTCATGAGACATCTGATATATCATCTCCTCATATTTTTGAAACATAAGAAGACATTCAAATCTCTTATATTGAAGAAAAATTCTGCTACACTTCCATGCAAACATTCACAGGTGATTTTCCTTTGAATTCTGTGCAAAATTTACTAGTAATTGCTTCTGAAAGTGAAGAGAAATTTGATTTTTATCCCTCTAATGTTGATGCTGGTGTGAAAATATGTGATACATTGAATATTTTGGAATAAATATCATATTACCAGAGTGATCCATTCGCTCCCCATGATCTAGATCTTCCAGCAAATTCCCGCAGGATTGCATGCACCAAAATTCAGAATTTTGAAGAAGAAGAAAACTGTGCATCTACCGTCTCGGTTGACCATAATTTTGGATATGATATGATATTATTTATATCTAATATGATATTTCTTGGTTCAAAATTTCAGGTTCATAAACCTTCAGTACTGCTTGTAGCTGTTCTCATCAACGGTGTGAAGAAACAAGTACCGCAAGTCTCCTTCGAAACTGCTGCTGGGGATTTGATTTCATTTCACAGTTTTGGATCTGTTGTGAACCTATTTGGATCTGATTTAATTTTTGATCTAATATTTTTTGGTTCAAATTTTAAAATCCAAGAGCTTTCAATACTGCTTGAAGCTTCTCTCACCAATTTCGGTGTGAAAAATCAAGTACCCCAATTCTTCTTCAGATTTGCTTATGGGGATTTGGTGTTAGTTTCCTCTTATGAGGTTGCTGATATTTTATTTTGTGAATCATTAGATATTTATGAATATATATCATATTATGTATGTCAATCATTCGCTCTCCACAGTCCCATGGCTTCTCTACCTTTGGTCACATGCTCATCTCCTCACAGAACTAGTAAAGAGGAAGACATTCTGCATCCGCTTGGACACTTGCTACTAAGATTTGGGGCTGATTTTACCACTCATGGTTTTCTGTTAAAGGCTGCAACATATATGTTTCTTTATTTTTCCACACATGGTTCAAATCCTTAAGAACCTTTGCTCTCTCTTCAAATGATTTCAGCTACTCTACATGGGTCCATTTTTCACTGTGCAGTTGTTTATGTTTCTGATTCAGTTGAGTGCATTGTTCTTCTTCCAAAGTGGAATATTACTCTATACATATTCATTTAGTTTGGATTCATAGGTTCACATGCACAGTATTAGGATATTGTTACATAGAAGAACCAATTCTTGATTTACTGCTTACTTTGAGGGGGGGTATTTTTCCCATGAGGTTTTCCCTATTTCCTTGGTTATATTAAGGAGTTACTTTATTGTACAGGGTGACCTATGGCCTTTGTTTCTGGGGCCCTATCATTTTTATGCATTTATGTTTTCTAACTCCTCCTTAGTATAGCTTAACGGGGGGTGTTAGAGACATTTACCACCATACACACTCTTTTTGGTCAAATTGGCCAAGTTAAACCACTATCCTAAGTATTATTGACATTAATTAACATCAAGGGAGCATTAAATGTCATCATCCAGTCACACCCATGCCTACCTTCATTCAAGGAGGCTAACTTAGCCTTCTCCTACATTTGGGGAGTCTAACTGGAGCACTCCGGGAGTGATCTAAGTGATATTAATGCACCTAATTCCTAACTGGTGGTTACAATCAGTTAAACAAGTCAGTGAAGGTGCCTCCTCTCATTTAATTGATTATTTACTGATTAATTAATGATTTAATTGATTATTTAATGATTAATTAATGAACTAGAGTCAACAGGGGCGCCTCCACCAACTTTTGATGTTCAGTTGAACTTCAGTTAACCTCATCGAGGTTCATTGAAGTCATTGAAGCACTAGCACTTGATGGTTGGCTTGATATGACATGTGTCTGATCTCTTTTAGTTGAGACTCAATCATTTATTGCACTCCGGCTTCAGTTAGTTTTCAGTTGGATCAATTAGGGTCTTGACCAGTGGTTAACTGAGTGTGGACCATGACTTATAGTCAATTAATCTAGACTCACTCATTCAATTCAAATGACCTCCTTAGGTATTTGAATTGCTCATTCATTCATGCCTGTATCATTACATTATAATTGTAATCATTCATTCTTTATGTGATATTGAGCGGCTACTATTCTTGTAGACCGATTACACCATTTCATGAGTTATTTGTTGATTATTCTTTGATGAGATTGATGCTTTGTTCCTAGATCAATAGACAAGATTAATACTATCTAGGCTTCTAGAAAAGGTAGATGCCACTCTTTTGGACATTCATTGGTAATTTCTTCCACTTCTTCTTCTATCTTATAAACTGTGTCGCCAACCATTGGTGATTTGGGTTCTGTCGCGGGTGTATGACAACATAATGTGGGTGAAGTTGAAACTTGATTATTTAGTGAAATAACGCAATAGTTTCATCACAAATTCTTACCTGCTTCTACACCTAATGCTATTAGTATTTATAATCCTCCCTTGACCAAACCATCTATTATATCATTTTAGCCTAACTTAGGAGTTTTATTTAATTATTTCGGTCCACTAGTACCATTGGGTCCACTTGGCCTAATGGGGCCATATGTTCCAGTTACTAGAGTGTGGGGAAAACCGATAGAGGATCACTTCCACTCACTACACTTGCATGAATTAGTTTAGGTGCCTCCTAGGCCAATCCCTAAATCTTAGGAGCCACTGGGAGTCTCGGCACCAACCTCCTTCAGTAAGTTGGAGTTGGAACTAGTTAAGCTTAGTTATTTTCTAGTTACTTTCAGTTAGTTCACTTTCAACTCAGTTAGTGCCAGTTATGCATGGATGCATGTGTATAAGGTTCATTTTCTCACCTACCACTTCACTTAGACTGAGTTAACTGGTTATAACTGATTATGGGACTTGATTAGACATCTAGAGTTAACCATTTGGACTCCGATAGTGATTTAGACATATTTAGTTATCCATGCAGTTAAATACAGTCACATCCAGTTGGTAGATTCGAATTCATCTCTAATGATTCAAATTATTTCCTATGTAACACTATTGTACCATCAGATTATGTAATGAAGATAATATTGTAATTCCCTAAGCAATACTTGTATGTTCCCAATAAGATTTTATTTGTTCAATTTGTATAATTCATTCCTATTCACTACATCAATAATTTGGAATCATTTCTTGATGATCTAAATGGAAAAGAAATTCTAACATTGTATCAGAGCCATCTCAAGCAAGCTGCAAGTCTGTCTACTCTCCATTGAACACCAGAAGCAGTTGGGTTTCCACAGAAGTCCCGCAAAGAGTGCCTTGCTTCCTCTGAATTTATTAAGAGTGGTGGTGTGAGCATGACAGACCCTGAGAAAGGGTTCATGTTGAGAGGGAAGTCTTGATTCTAACATATTTTTGAATGAATTTTGTTTTTCATTGAAACTTCTATAGGTGATACGTAGCTTGTGTGAATAAAATTTCCTTTTTCCAGCAAGAGAATTATCGATTCTCAATCCTCCACACCTCGTATCCTAACACCCTTCAATTATGTTGATTGCAGGGAATATATGTAGGTTTCGTTGTGCAAGCACGACTACTCTAGGATATTACTTGGAAGGGAGGTCGAGCCCCATCAACCAGCAGAGATAAACAAGTTTCTAAACCGCTTAGATGAAGCTTTTCAGTTATCTATGCACTCACATATCCAAATATATCCTCTTTCACCTTGAAGGTTTGAGGAATATTATGGAAGCTTGGGAGAATCTTGAAGTCTTGTTTGGAAAGCAAGATGAGCTTCAGGGACACGTTCTGAAGAATGAGTTGATAGCCTTACATCCTAGCAGTTTCAAGACTGTGAAAAAATTCTTCGCTAAATTCAAGTCTCTTGCACTTCAATGCAGACAATGAGGAATAGAAAGAAAGGATGAGTATCATGTGCTCTCCATACTCAACAAACTAGGAACTGAGTATTCTGTATTTGTCTCAATCTTCCATTCCAAGAGAGATTCCAATCCCAATTGGAATATGCCCTCACTTGATTCCTTTATCGAGCCCTTAATACAGGAACAAGAGAAGTTCATCTAGATCAGAGTCATTAAGACTTCCAAAGATCAAGCTCTCCTAGTGACAGAATATAACAAAGTGTGAGATAAAGGTAATTCTAAGGGGAAGAAGCATAAAACAACTGATTCAAAGCCTAAAGAGATTCAGAAGACTTCTGAAGGAGCTTTGGGCTCTAAGAAGAAGAAGAAGTTTGAAAAGAAGATGTGTCCCTATTGTATGAGGGGTTTTCATCTAGAATACTCTTGCATGAAGAAGCAAGTTGACCAGTTGACTAACCTCCTCAAGAAGAATAACATTTCTCTCCCACAAAGAGCAAATAATCTTGATGAAGGACCACAGACAGAAGATGATGAAAGGTTCCATGCCTTTAAGGCTAGCCTTACTCAATCAACAACATATTTGATTGATTATGGAGCATCCAACCATATGGTTTCCTCCTAAGAATCCTTCTCAACCCTCACACTATCAAAAGGGCCTAATATTCACATGGGAGATGATTCCCAAATTCCAGCAGAAGGAAGGGGCTCAGTCAGAGAGAAGCATGGTGAGTTAAAAAATGTTCTTTGTGTGCCCTCCCTTGTAGCTAAGCTATTGTTTGTTTATCATATGACCCATACAAGCTCTCCCAAGAGAGTTACATTTGATTCATATACAATTGAGATCACAGAAAAATCTACTGGACAGCTCATAGCGAAAGGTATTGCAATTCATTCTACTAAATCTTATGAGTTCTCACATTTTTTACCTGTCTCACCTCCTACAACTTTATTGTCTCATGCTAACAAAACCAGTAAGATTTGGCATGAGAGATATGGTCATCTCAATTTCAAATATCTCTAGCAAATCCATAATGATAAAATGGTTGAAGGTTTACCTCTCATCCAAACTTCCAATGGAGTATGTTCTGGTTGCTTGGTAGGTAAGCATCCAAAAAAGAGGTATGAAGTTGGGAAGGCACATAGAGCTGCCTCTATACTTGATTTGATACAGAGTGATGTGGTTGGACCTATACCCACAAAATCCATTAATGGTTGCAGGTTTTTCCTCATCTTTATTGATGATTGTTCTAGGTACTGTTGGATCTACTTTATAAAACATAAATTCTAAGTTTTTGATATTTTTAAAGTTTTTAAAGCTATGGTTGAGAATAGTTTCGGTAAGAAAATCAATTCCATAAGATCTGATAAAGGAGGAGAGTACATCAAAATATACTTTTAGTATTTTTGTGAATCAGAGGGGATTCGAATGGAACACTCAGTTCCATACACACCACAACAAAATGGTGTGGTTGAGAGGAAGAACAGATCACTGAAGGATATGGAAACATGCCTTCTCCATGGTAAGAATCTACCTCCTTCTCTTTGGGAAGAAGCTATAAATTATGCTTCATATTTGCAGAACAAAGTGCCTCATAAATTAGTGGTTGGGGCCACTCCATTCGAAGCACTGCATGGGTATAAGCCCAATGTCTCTCATTTGAGAGTTTTTGGTTCCAAAGCTTGGGCCAGAATACCACTTGACAAGAGGAAGGCCTTCCAAGAAAAAATTAGTGAATGCATTCTGTTGGGGTATGCAGAAGATGGAAAATCATACAAGTTGATGTAGGTTGCAACTAGGAAATGCTTCATTGAGTGGAGTATTCAGTTTGAAGAAGATCAGTTCTATGATGCACCACCATCCAAAGCAAAAGAAGGTATAAACACTCTTCCTACCATTTTTTATGATGATTATTTGTTAAATGTTTTAGATTTAGATGAAGAGGATCAAGACCAGCATGATCCTGCTATTGAGGCCAAACCTCATGAGATTCTAGATCTAGATCCAGCCCCCATTCCAAACCAAAGGACTAATCCTAGATGGGCTCAAAAACTCATTGAATCAATTGGGAATGGTGTTGGAAATGTAGAAGACAGAAGGAGAACTAGGTCCCAGTATTAGAATGAGAATGACGCACTCTCTCTCACATATTCGCTCCCTACTGAGTGGTGCAACAAAATTCCAGGTTGGAGGTACTTGATGATAACGAATTATCAGCTACTTGGCCCACAAAATAATAAACTTGATCATTCTATACCTTTACCATCCAGAAGAAACACACAGATTCATCAGTTCAGAAAGACATTGAGAGGTTCACATGCACAACTTCAGGATGTTGCTGCACAAAAGGACCATGTTGTTGCATAGAGCTACAAATTTGCAGTAGTGTTTTGACAAGTTATTTTTCTAAGGAGGAATCTTCTTTCTTCTAAATATAGCTTATGTTTTTATGTTTCCTACTTATTTTGAGGGGGGGGGGGGGGTTTCCCATGAGGTTTTCCCCTATTTCCTCGGTTTATTAAGCAACATTTGTTTATCTTTTAGATAGTATATGGGTGACTTATGGCCTTGTTTCCAAATCCCATAGTTGTCCAAGTTAGGATTCATGGGGGGAGTTAGGATTTATAAGCCTCCCGTGACCAAGCTATCTATTAGATTATTTTAGCCTAAATTAGGAGTTTTATTTAATTATTTGGGTCCACTAGTACCATTGGGTCCACTTGGCCTAATGGGAACACAAGTACTGGCTACTAGAGTGTGGATAACACTGATAGAGGCTAACTTCCAATGAATGCACTTGCATGCATTAGTTTAGGCACCTCCTAGGCCAATCCCTACATTTTAGGAGCCATTGGGAGTCCCATCACCAACCTAATTTAGTTAGTTGGAGTTGTAACTAGTTAAGCTTAGTTATTTTCCAGTTACTTTCAGTTAGTTCACTTTCAACTCAGTTAGCACCAGCTATGCATGGCTACATGTGGATAAGGCACATTTTCTCACCTACCACTTCAGTTAGACTGAGTTAACTGATTATAATTGATTGCATGACTTGATTAGACATCTAGAGTTAACCATTTGGACTCCAATAGTTATTTAGACATATTTAGTTAGCCATGCAGTCAGATACAGTCACATCCAGTTGGTAGATTCGAATTCATCACTAATGAATCGGATTATTTCCTATGTAACACTATTGTAACACCAGATTATGTAATGAAGATAATATTGTAATTCCCTGAGAAATACTTGTTTGTTTCCTGTGAGATTTGATATTTTCAGTTTGTACAATTAATTCCTATTCACTGCGTCAATAATTTGGACTCGTTGCTTGATGATCTAAATGGCATAGCAATTCTAACAGATGCCTCAGGGATTCTCCATGCATGAGAAAATCAATATTACTGTATGTTTTCTAGTTCTTGTCTAGTGTGAACGAGATATTCTGGTATTTTTCTCCTGTGCAAGGAACATGTAGATCTACCGGCTGGTAGTTCGGTGGGTCATACCAAACAACAAATGAAATCAAAATCAATAACCAGGCATAGTGGAAAGCCTTACCCTCTTCCTGCGATGTAGCCGCGTCAAGTAACAATCTGTTCAGCAAGAATTGTGACCAATTAATATGAATGCCCTCTCCAAATATTTTTTCTAGTGCAATCACACCCGCAGTACATTGGTTTGGTCATAACTTTCGCAACATTTTGTAATACAATACCTTCGCAACAAAGCGAACAGTAGTGTCATTAATTGATGAAATTAGGAACCCTCTATTGGCCATAACCAATTCATATGTATCCTTTACCCTCATGATCATCATTGTTTCCTTGTATTTCCTTTAATATTGTAATGTCCCCATTTTTAATAATTGCATAGCAGGACAATTCCATCAATCCTACTAGTACCCTAGGTTGGGTGGAACATTGGGAAGTTAATAAGGGAGATAATAAATGGTGTTTAGACATTAGAAGGAATAAATATTTATTTAATGGATTTAATTAAATGAATTCAAGTGAAATATTAAATGTCTATGGATAATGGAGACACATGGAGACTATGGGGCCCACTCAAGCTAGAATTCCTATGTTAAATGGCATCCTCCTCTTGCAATCTCAAATCTATGGGAAGCCTAATGTTTTTGGATGGATTATAAGGTTAATATACTTGTCCATATACTTCATATGTATAATTTTGGATGAATTTTAACTTACATGGGGAGAGGAAGATCCAAATGGGAGTTTCATGGACACTTGGGTAGATTCCCCTTACATTTATGACATCTCTGACACTAATGATAGAGATTCTATGACAGTTATGACACAAGTCAGATATGAAAGCTGAAATATGACATATATAACATGTTATTCCTGAATAGAGCATCTTATATGGTGCTCATGGTATTTGGAGAAGGCCAAGAGGCTCCTACTCGAATTTGGGAAAAGAGGGAAGGTGAAGAGAGAGAGGCCACATGGCATAGCATGAGTAGCCACACCAATTCGACTTGGATTTGGTTTATGGATGGATTTGGAACCTTATAATACCAATAATTTTTATAAAATTCAGGTATCATCCATGAGAAGTATCTTTTTATCATTTTTGAAATTTCTTGTTGTGAAGAGAGAGAGCTAGTGGATGACTAGTTCATGCCTTAGCCAATTTCGAGGGTGAAAGATTCCCATCCTAGTTGGTGTTGGGAGAGGCCAATCAGGTATTTCAAGGAGATTTTATGGATTCTAAGTTATATTTGAAATCTAAATCAGCTCATGGACACATCAAATTTCAGCTTGTTCTTCCTTTCATCTCAAGTTTCCTCAACATATTCCAGCTCCATGGAGCGAGGCGAACTTGGTGAGATATTCATATATTTGAGGGAGATTCTCTTTCTCCAGTATTTTGTATTCTGATTTAAGTGAAATTTTATTTAGGTTCATAAATATCTCAGGTATAAAGTCCAAGAAATCTCATGTATTATTGCTCAGTATTGAAGAAATTGTGCCATTTCCCCACTACCTTGTTGTAAACTCTTGTAATCTTGATGAATTCGAATGGATGTGTGAATTTTTTATGATTTATGAATAAATGGAATGTAATTAAATAATATTATTGGTTTCATGTTCAGTAACTGATAATTTTTGGCCATTGGGTCGAATTGCATAATCATTGGAGTACACTACACCTCATTTCTCCAAGGGTCCAGAACTAGTTTTTTTATATCTGATTGAAAGAAGTGATAAAAACCATGGGCGGTCGATTGAGTGGGTTTCTGTACATTTGGAAAGCCATTTATACCACTTACCTGGGGGGGATTTGAGACAAAATTGCCCATAAAATCATTTATCTTGTTCAAAATTTAGTACAGACTTGTAGAAGTGTTTGGAGGGCCATAATACATCCATAAAAATATAATTAAGTTATTATATCATTCATACACCTTATTTGAATATTTGGAATCAATTGGGCTTATTTGGAGACCAAGACACTAAAATTAGTCAAGAGCCAAAATTGTGAAAAAAATGGAAAATTGGGCATTTTGGTCAAAATTTTAAAAAGGTTCATTACAAGTGGCATCAAAGAATGATATTGGAACCTAATGTGGTCTGATATTTATGAGTACAATAATTCATGGACCACCATTATATATTCAAACCCAAAAGTGCTTTTGTTGAAGAGGAAACTATGACTAGGGATAAAAAGGGAACCTCATCTGATGGTGATGAGCATATAAAAATCATTGAACCTGTAATTTAAGACATGAACAAGAATATTATGAAAGGATTCAAATTGTTGGCTATCCATAGTTGGAAAAAATATATTGATTTTAAGAAAACAAAGGGAAAAAATGCATCAGCTTTCTTGAAGGAGAAAAAGGAGGAGACCCATGAACCACCTAGTTCTGAAATAGGTGAAGTAGAAGAAGTAGTTCATGAAGAGGATCGAAATTCAATCCCAAGTGACTCTGAAAAATATGAAGAGACATTGCATGAGTATGAAGAAGTTTATATTGAAAATATTGAATATAATTTTGAGACACATTCTACCTTGGAAATGAAACAAAGAGAATCTAATGATGGATGCTTGAACTATGAAGGAATACCTACTGATGGGTACTCACACCTGTAATTTGGTGACATAGAGATCACATTTTATAGTGTTGCTGAAATCCAAACTTCCATTAAACATGAAAATGAATACCTTATAGTAGTTGAAGAAGAAACAAGATCAACTTCCCCATCACCACTTGAGCTTAATGAAGTTGCTCCAAGCAAGAAGGAAGAATATGACGATGTTCATTTGCAAGAGCCTCATTTCCTTGAAGGGTCCTTAAATATGAATTAAAAAAAGATCCAAGAGGCCCTTAGCATACTCCATGACACTCAAGCATTGCTATCAAATTCTTGTTGGAGAGCTACTTCCTTGGAGGAGCCATCCTTCCTTAAAGACATAGAGAAGATTTAAAGAGCAATGTGCAACATCAAAGGTAATTTCATGTCTTTTCCTTTTGATAGAAAAAATTTCATTGAGATTAGTGAAAGGTTAGATGAATCCTACGTGAATAATAATGAAGTTATTCATAAGCTCACAATTCAAAATGAGCAACTTCTTGAAAAGTTGCAAGACACTTGTTTTTCCTCCTATGTTTCAGATTGTCAAATGGTAAATTGTTTGGAGGATTCTCATGACATGGTGGATCATGAGAAATGTGGAAATTTGAATGTGATTGATGTTTTTGAATATTAAATTGAAGAGATCCAAACACTTGAGGTGGTGTAAGAGGAACTTGAATTGTCTCTTGATGAAGGTTATGTAATTTTTAAAGAAGAGCATGATTCCCCTACATTGGTACCAATCTATGACAAAGGTTTCACACTTTTGAAGGAGTTGCATGATAGTACCCATATGGATCCTTCCCATGATGAAACTTCTGCACTTTTTGATCATTTGGGTGAGTTAGTTCATTCTCCTGCATCCTACAATTACATGTTTTGCAGCATTAGTCTCAATGAAGTATGGGTGAAAGGGTTCTTTTTGATGGTGCCACATGAGGAGTATGGACTCCTAGATCTAATTTTTATGATGACATGGTTGGAGCACATTATTATTCACATTTGCAGCAGCTTCCTTTGATACTTTATGATTATGCACATCTACATGGATGCACCTATGATATGCATTTGAGTCACTTGAAGACTCATGGTTTCTCTTGCTCAACACTTGGTTCATTTGATGTTGGAGGAAATTCATCCAACAATTGGGTGAATATATTTATGATTGGAGAAACATTTTGTTTCTAGCCACATACTTTGTTATATCTTTATGATTCTCTAATTCATGGATGTATTGATGAGACTTCTTTGAGCCACTTGAAGTCTCCATGTTTTATTTTCTCCTTATTTGGTTCAGATTTTGGTGGAGGTTCTTCATTCACTTCTTGGATGAAAGAACACATGGCTGATTATTATTTTGATTCATATCAAATTATCTTGAAGTAGAATTATAGGACATGGGATCCTCACCTATCTCATTGGAGCAGATTTGATTGGTTACTTGGAGTTGGTATGGACTTGGCAAACGGTGGTCTACTTACTTGGAGGTATAAGCACTTTCATGATTTTTTGATGAGGCACCTCCTTGATGTACATTTTTATTATGTTGTTATGTAATTTTATTATATATATTATGTACTCATGATGTTTGGAATAATGCATACAAGAAAATGGGATCTTGGAACTCTCTTTCCTAATGGTATGGGTTGGAGAGCACTCTTAATTGTTAGAGTGCAATACAAGAAATGGGACCCTAAGATAGTTTTTAGTCCCATTGATTTCAAATTTTTGGGGAAAAAAGAAGTATGGGATATGGATTCCCCAATTAATAAATTGATTTTAATCAAAGTAGTGCAGTAGCAAGCATGGTGGTTCCTCTCAAAAATCTTCATTGGAATATGTACATACTACAGGAAGTTTGTGAAAGGGTTCTTCAAGTTGACTTCTCCACTCACTGATTTGACTAAGAAGGATTGCATATATGTGGTAGTGGATACATTAATTTTTCTCATTTCCTTGCTGTTACATCCTATTTTAGTGCTGCACAAGTGGCTGACCTTTTTTTCAAAGAAATCTTCAGATTGCAGGGGCTCCCCAAGAGCATTGTGAGTGATAGAGATGGTAGATTCATGAGTTCTTTTTGGCAATAAATTTTCAGATTGGTGGGCACTCAATTGAATACAAGTACAAGCTACCATCCCAAACTGATGGAAAAATAGAGAGGGTGAATAAATGGTTGGAAGGTGGCTCCAAAACAATGTGGGAGAACAACAAAAAGCTTGGACAAAATGGCTCAACTTGGGTGAGTTTTGCTACAACACCACCTTTCACATGTCAATAGGGATGTCTCCTTTCAAATAATTATATGGTTTTGATGCACTTACATTTTTGGATATGATATTTGGTGATAGTAGAGCTCCAAAAGCTAAATATTGGGTGGAAGAAAGCCAAGAAATTTTAAAGCTTTTAAAAGACAATTTGCAGGTTGCCCAAAATCAGCAAAAACAATATGCAGATAAACATAGAGAGGAAAGGACCTTTCAGGTTGATGATTTAGTGTATTTGAGGTTGCATCCATAAAAACACACATCTCTCAAAAGGAATGGAGCAGAAAATATAAATCCAAGATAGTATGGGCCCTACAAGGTAATCCGGAAGATTAAAGAAGTAGCATATGAGTTGGAACTTCCGGAAGGGAGTAAAATTCATAATGTATTTCATGTTTCTTGTCTCAAAAAATATATTGGTAATCATATTGTCATTTTGGATACATTCCATCCTTTGGATGATGAAGGACAGCTCACACTTATTCCGAAAAAGGTTTTGAGTACAAGGGAGAGAAGATTGAGGAGAAGAACAATCAAAGAATACTTGGTGCAATGGAAGGATCTACCAAGCAAGATGCCACATGGGAAGAGGAGAATATTTTGAATTATCCAAATATCAAATTGCTTGAGGACAAGCAATCATGTGTGGGGAGGACAATATTGTCCCCATTTTTAATAATTGCATAGCGGAACAATTCCATCTATAACACCCCGGTTTGACCCCGTTTACATTAATGTATATGATGTATGTATTGTAAATAAGCATGGTGCGGCCAAGGCCCCACCATTGATTTTGATATGTTATGTTTTGGATTTGAAATTGTCACTGATGGTATATAAGGACATATGGCATATATTAAATTGTGGCATCATGTAAACATGCACTTTAATTAAATAACCCTACCAGCTATGTTCGCGGCAACTAAATTGAGAAGGGGCATGATTCTCATAAGGATAAGGGGGGGGGATGTCAAACCTTGAGCCATGAGGGAAAAATCCATGTGTCACCACCTTGTCTTATCCAACTACCACTTTAATTCTCTGCAGAGTAGTTGAGGTAGTTATTTTGCTGGGAGTGGAGTGTGGCAAGATTGTCAGTCCTTGCCCACACACACACTCCACCAGTGAATTGAACCTCACGTTGGGAAGAAGAAATGACTACTCCCATCATTCCACTCTCTCGATGATGGTGCTGTGAAAACTCCCACACTTCCCACTCGCCATTCTGCATTGTCACTCATTCTCATGCAAGTAAAAACGTCCTGTGTCTCACGCAGAGGATTATTTTTTCTGTTGGTCTCACGCAGCCAGGAGGGGGGAGTTGTTTCAACTATCATTCACATTTCCACATAGAGGTATCTAGTGTGTTTCCATCCATATATTTGGATCTGGTGTAAATTTCTCTCACACACATGTTGGGAGGCTGATTTTCCTTCCCCATTTGGGGTCTATGTAAGTATTCTTGGTGGCTTCGTTGTCCAGGATGGACTGTTGTTTTTCCCCACGTTGTGAGCTGTGTTTACTGATATGTTTTGGGACTACTGTAATTTGCTTGGGAGTCGTTTTGGCCACGATAGGGCCAAGAACGACTCAGGAGTCATTTTCCCTCATCTAAGCTGTAACTGCTGGTTGATTGCATGCATGTAATGGTTGGTTGATTGGATGTGTGTAACTGCTGGTTGATTGCATGCGTGTAATGAGAGGAGCAAAGGTATTTTCCAAGATTGACTTGAGGTCTGGTTACCATCAGGTGAGAATCAAGAATGAATACATTCATAAGATAGCCTTCAGGACAAGGTATGGGCATTATGAGTTTGTAGTGGTACCATTTGGTCTCACAAATGCACCAGCTACATTTATGTGCCTTATTAATAATGTCTTCGGCAGATATTTGGACAAGTTTGTTCTTGTTTTCCTTGATGACATTCTTGTTTATTCTAAGAATGACGTAGAGCATGAAGATCATTTGAGATTGACATTGAAATTGCTCAGGGAGCATCAACTGTATGCAAAACTGAGCAAGTGTGACTTCTATAGAGATAGAATTTAGTATTTGGGTCGCATTATCTCAGAAGAGGGTATATCTATGGACCCTGAAAAGATTGAAGCCATTATGAATTGGCCTACTCCAAGAAATGTGATGGATGTAAGATCTTTTATGGGACTTGCAGGATACTACAGGAGATTCATTGAAGGATTTTCCAAAGTTGCACATGCCATCACTTCTTTTCAAAAGAAGGGAATAAAGTTCGAATGGAAATCAAGGTGTGAAGAAAGTTTCTAGCGGTTGAAGAATATTCTCACCAATGCACCAGTATTGAAAGTTGCAGATCCGGAGAAAGATTTTGTGGTGTGTACCAATGCATGCGAACAAGGAGTTGGAGGAGTCCTTATGCAGGACAACCACGTGATATGTTATGAGTCAAGAAAGATGAAGGAGCATGAGAAGAACTATGCCACTCATGATCTAGAGCTTGCAGCCATAGTACATGCCCTCAAGATGTGGAGGCATTACTTGATGGGTAGAATATTTGAGCTTAGAAGAAACCATTGTGGTCTGAAGTATTTGTTTGATCAACCTACTATGAATGCTAGATAAGCGATATGGCTGGAATTTTTATGTCGGTTTGATTTTGAAATCAAGCACATAAAAGGGAAAGAAAACAAGGCAGTTGATGCACTCAGCAGGAAGGTACAGGAAATGCATGTGGCATCTCTTAGTATTTTCCAATCAGTTTTGAGGCAGTAGATTGTTAATCATACTGCTAGAGATGAATTGTATGAGCAAGTGAAAGACAAATTGCAACAACAAAGTCTTGAGAAGAGGTATGAGGGATATAAATTGGAAGAAGATGGACTTCTTACTTATAAAGGTAGAATTTATATTCCAGATGTAGCATATTTGAGGAGAGTTGTTATGGATGAAATCCATCATGCTCCATATTCTGGTCACCCAGGATATCAGAAGACAATTGCTATAGCTAGAAAGTAGTACTTTTGGCCAAGAATTAAAAGTGATATGGTTGAGTACATATCTAGGTGTATGAAATGTCAACAGGTAAAGGTTGAGAATCAACACCCTGTAGGTTTGTTGCAGCCTTTTCAAGTTCCGGAATGGAAATAGGAAATTATTTCCATGAATTTTATTACAGGATTGCCAATGACTTGGAGACAACATGATTCCATCATGGTTGTGGTGGACAAGTTGACAAAGGTAGTGCATTTTATAGCAGTTAAGTCTACGCATAAGACTGATGTCATTGCAAAGATATTCATGAAGGAGATTTTCAAATTGCATGTATTGCTGAAGGCAATAATCTCTGACAGAGATGTCAAGTTCACTTCCAATTTTTGGAAGGGGTTGTTTGCAGATTTGGGTACAAAGATAAAATTCAGCACTACATACCATCCTCTGACAGATGGGACGATAGAAAGAGTGAACCAACCAAGTGGGAAGATTACTTACACTTGGTAGAGTTTTCTTATAACAATGGACAGCAGGCATCCTTGGGGATGAGTCTGTATGAAGCTTTGTATGGAAGAAGGTGTAGGACACCAATGACTTGGGATAATACAGTGAACAGGGTTGTGCTTGGGCCAAAATTGCTCAAGGAAATGGAGCAAGAGGTTGTAAAGATCAGGAAGAATCTGAAAGTAGCACAGGACAGACAGAAAAGCTATGCAGATAAGCACAGGGTGAACAGGGAGTTCAGTGTTGGGGATCATGTTTACCTCAGAGTGAAAGCAAAGAAGAGTTCCTTGAAGCTTGGAAATTGTCCCAAGCTGTCACCAATATATTGTGGGCCATTTGAAGTTCTTGAAATAATAAGGCCAGTTGCATATAGACTAGCATTTCCTGCTACTACTAGAGCTCATAATGTTTTTCATGTTTCTTTGCTTAAGAAATATGTACATGATCCTAACCATGTGATAAATTGGGATGTGATTCAGGTGGAACCCAAGGGAGAGTTCTGAATTGAGCCAATGCGCATCCTCGACAAGAAGGTCACAATGCTCCGGAACCAGGCCATAGGGCATGTAAAGGTGCAATGGGAGCACTACGGGCCTGAAGAGGCTACATGGGAGCTGGAGGATGCCATGCGATTGCCACATCCATTTTTGTTCAATTCTATGGAACACTGAGGCAGTACCAGTGTAGCATTTTGTTCAAATTTTGTAAAGCACTGAGGACAGTGATATTGAAGGGGGAGGGGAATGTAACACCCTGGTTTTGACCCTATTTGCATTAATGTATATGATGTATGTATTGTAAATAATCATGGTGCAGAGCTAAAGGCCAAGGCCTCACCATTGATTTGGATATGTTATGTTTCTGATTTGAAATTGTCACCAATGGTATATCGAGACATACGACATATATTAAATTGTGGCATCATGTAAACATGCACTTTAATTAAATAACACAACCAGCTATATTCACGGCAACTAAATTGAGAAGGGGCATGATTCTCATAAGGATAAAGGGGAGGGATGTCAAACCTTGAACCATGAGGGAAAAATCCATGTGTCACCACCTTGTCTTATCCAACTACCACTTTAATGCTCTGTAGAGTAGTTGAGGCAGTTATTTTGCTGGGAGTGGAGTGTGGCAGGATTGTCAGTCCTTGCCCACATGCACACTACACCAGTGAATAGAACCTCATGTTGGGTAGAAGAAACAACTACGCCCATCATTCCACTCTCGATGATGGTGCTGTGAACACTCCCGCACTTCCCACTCGCCTTTCTCCATTGTCACTCATTCTCACCCAAGGAAAAATGTCCTGTGTCTCACGCAGCCAAGAGGGGGGAGTTGTTTCAACTGTCATTCGTGTTTCCACAGAGAGGTATCTGGTGTGTTTCTATCCGTATATTTGGATCTGGTGTAAATTTCCCTCATGCACAGGTTGGGAGGCTGATTTTCCTTCCCCATTTGGGGTTTGTGTAAGTCTTCCTGGTGGCTTCGTTGTCCAAGACGAACTGTTGTTTTTCCCCACGTTGTGAGTTGTGTTTATTGATACATTTTGGGACTGTTGTAAGTTGCTTGGGAGTCGTTTTGGCCACAATAGGGCCAAGAACGACTCAGGATTCATTTTCCCTCATCCAAGCTATAACTGATGGTTGATTGCATGCATGTAATGGTTGGTCTTCGAACTGTGTTGAGAGAAGGGATGAGGGCTTGATTTGCTTAATAAACCTGGTGTGTTTGGAGACCACACAAACAGAGCTAGAGGGCTGGCTGTCTTCTCCACAACCCCTGAATAGCACTGGAAGGGAAGTCAGGGCCTGAGGGACTGTGTAGAAGAGAAGGGATTGATCCCTTGTGTTGGGTGTGTGTGGCAGCCTTAGAAGTCAGGCTAGTTCTAGTGTAGGTGTTCCTAGCTCTATAATGAGCTCACCAGCTTAGCATTTATCCTTTCCCAGCTACTGGATGATGGCCTGATAAACCCAACTGTGTTGGCTTGGCTAATCCATTGTTTTCCTAATTAACCCAACTGTGTTGGCTTGGCATGTTTTGTTATCCTTGGCTATGTGTAAGCCTGCTAGTTCCTTATTCCTTGGGGAATCATGCCCAACTCGGGGGTGGCAACGTTGCTGAGAGATTAAGGAGCATGCTGACCTATGGTTGGGTGGAACGTTGCAGCGACGTAGCTAGTTACGGAACAACTTTCATAAGATAAGTATTCTTGTCTATTTTACTTCTGCAATTATATTTACTATTAATAAACTATGATGAACATGTTGAATGAATGTATGTTTGCTTCCGCTGTGTATGTGAATGATTATGCATCTTAGCATGTTTTATGTTCAATCATTTCAATCTTTATATATGTCCATGTTCATGGGGATTTTATCCCGGATGGTTAATAGCATGGTAGCATCCTCTTCTCCGGTCGGAGGGTCGGGGACGCTACACCATCAATCCTACTAGCTCCCTAGGTTGGGTGGAAACATTGGGGAGTTAATAAGGGAGCTAATAAATGGTGTTTAGACATTATAAGGAATAAATATTTATTTAATGGAGTTAATTAATTGAATACAAGTGAAAAATTAAATGGCTATGGAGAATGGTGACACATGGAGACTACGAGGCCCACTCAAACTAGAATTCATATGTTAAATGGCATCCTCCTCTTGCAATCTCGAATCTATGGGAAGCCTAATGTTTTTGGATGGATTATAAGGTTAGTATACTTATCCATATACTTCATAGGTATAATTTGGGATTAATTGTAACTTACATGGGGAGAGGAAGAGCCAAATGGGAGTTTCATGGACACTTGGCTAGATTCCCCTTACATTTATGACATCTATGAAACCAATGATGGAGATTCTATGACAGTTATGACACAAGTCAGATCTCAATGCTAACATATGACATATCTAAAATTTCAGGCCTGAATAGAGCATCTTAGAGGGTTCTCATAGGAGTTGGAAAAGGTCAAGAGGCTCCTACTCAAATTTGGGAGAAGAGGGAAGGTGAAGAGAGAGGCCGCATGGCATAGCATGAAGCCACACCAATTCGACTTGGATTTGGTTTATGGATGGATTTGGAACCTTATAAGACCAATAATTTTTATAAAATGCAGGTATCATCCATGATAATTACCTTTTGATAATTTGTGAAATTTCTTATTGTGAAGAGAGAGAGCTGCTGGATGACTAGTTCATGCCTTAGCCAACTTCGAGGGTGAAAGATTCCCATCTAGTTGGTGTTGGGAGAGGACACTCAATTATTAAAAGAAGATTTAATGGAGTCTTATTTATAGGTGCAAGCTATAGCAGCTCGTGGACACATCAAATTTCAGCTTGTTCTTCCTTTCATCTCAAGTTTTCTCACCATATTTCACCTCCATGGAGTGAGGCGCACTTGGTGAGCTATTCATATATTTGAGGGATATTATCTTGCTCCACTATTTTGTATTATTATGTAAATTACATATTCTTTAATTTAAAAAATATTTCATGTCGAAATGCCAAGAAATATCATGTATTATTGCTCAATAATGAAAAAACAGTGTCATTTCCCCACTACATTGTTGTAAACTCTTGTAATCTTGATGAATTCGAATGGATGTGTAAAATATTGATGATTTATGAATGAATGGACTGTTATTAAATAATATTATGGGTTTCATGTTTAGTAACTGATAATTTGTTGCCATTGGGTCGAATTGCATAGCCATTGGAGCAAACTACACCTCATTTCCCTAAGGGTCCAAAACTAGTTTTTTTATATCTGATTAAAGGAAGTGATAAAATCCATGGGAGGTATATTGGTTATGCATATGAGTCTCTTAAAATGTATTCTACACATCCCCTTCTTAAATTTCATAATTGGAGTGGATTTATGCACATTTGCGAAGCCATTTCAACCACTTACCCGAGGGGGATTTGAGCACAAAATTGCCAATAAAATCCTCTATCTTGTTCAGAATTTAGTACAGACTTGAATTGTTTGGAGGGCCATAGTACATCCCTAAAAAATAATAATTAAGTTAGTATATCATTCATACAATTTCTATTAATATTTGGAAGCAATTGGGCTGATTTGGAGACCAAGACACTAAAACTAGTCAAGACCCAAAATTGTGAAAAAAATGGAAAATTGGGAATTTTGGTAAAAATTTAAAAAGGGGTCATTAAAAATATGGTTTGGGTCTATTTATTCTCATGGAAGTCCTGAAATTATTGAAATGATTTTGTAATCGACCGAATATGCTTTATCTAGCCACATGTATCCTCCATGAAATACTACTAGCAACTGCCGCACAAAGGTGTTCACTTCTGTGCTTCAACCAAAGTGTGGCATGAACAACAATGATGATATTCCAGACTGGTCCAATCCTTTCACCCATTCCATTGTAACAAAATATTTCGGTGAATTGGGTGTTTACTTCACCAGTTTCATGTACTTATTTCTATCCAAGTCTCTCAGTTTGTTCGTATCACGATCATCAAAGGATAACTTCTACGAATTTGGCATAATGTATTGCAATACCTTAATTCATTTCGGCATTTTGGGTGCTACCAGTGGGACTCAAACCTTGGATGGAATTTTTACCTTTGGTGCATCTATTTTTATTGGTGGGATATATGGCGGAAACCAGGTTTTGGTTTCCAATTCTTCTTCCTGAGTCAGGTACTGGTGGTGGTGTTTGTGTTTAAATTGCTTTTTCCTTTCTCTTCCTCTTCATTGTAAGCTTTCCCTTTGAATATTTTGAGGGTCCTAGTATGTATTCTATGGGTTTTTCAGATGGCCAAACTGGAACTTTCCCAGCAGCTAGAACAAGTTGTTGTGTTGGTGGAACACATCCCACAGTATCTTCCATGATGGGTGTGGGTGATGCAGGTCCAAATTCAGTTTCAACAATTGTACTAATACTCGAGATAGAAATTACCATGAGGTGTCTATAGATCCTGAATTTGCAGAAGAAAATTGTCCGTCTCTCATACAAGCAAAATGAATCTGAGCTTGGGCATGAAGTTTGATATTAGGCAACAATTTTCGACAACTATTCTTCACATGCGTGGGAATTCAATAGAAAAGAATCTGTCCTTTCAATCACATGGGTAGGTCGTTCAAATCATTTAAGGAAACTTCTCAGCACATCGTCAATTAGTTGATACCTTCATGGGAATTTATTTCCATAAAGGTAGACGTGACCACAAAACATGCCCCCAACTTATCTTGAGATTTTCAAATTAATGATAGACATTTGTCATGTCAGTGATTCTCTTCATTATTGCACCAGCATCACGTCACTTGAGACCTGATTTCTTTCATTTGGCAGAGTCCCTTTCTTTTATGACTCACTAAGTGTGTCTACGTTATCTTTTTTTTGCTTCACCAGAACCCAAGTCTGTGAAACTTCACCTGTTACTGCGGTAGACCAGCAGTCTGCGATCATAAATTTTGTCTAGTTCTTTCTTTCCTTATTATTTTATCTTCTCTCTTTCTTTCATCTCTCTTTTGTTTATCCAACCAAGTCATGGCTATCATAATATGGTCTCAGTTGAATCCCATTTACCAATCCTCTAACCTCTATCCCATCTAATTTTTCTAGCTTCACTACTCCTCCATTATTGATTTCTTTGACAATGTATGGCCCTAACCAATGATTTTTTAAATTCCCTAGATGCTTGAATAATTTTCTATCATACATAAGAATAATACCTCCAACTTGAAATTACTTATTCTTAATGTGTCGATCATGCCATACCTTTTGTCTTTTATTTTATACGTTTTGGTGAAATCCCAACAAAACGTTCTTCCTCCAATTGTACTAGTTAAAGTAACATGTATTCCATAGCATCAACATCTATCATTTCAATGATCATGCAGCAACCCTTAAGCTCAGTACAATGTACTCCATAGGAATGACAACTTCTTTCACATACACCAATAGAAATGGAGTCTGACCTGTCAACTTCTTACACGGCGTACGATGTGCCCACAATACTGCAGAAATATTCTGGCTCCAATCATCTCTTCTCGCATTGTAAACCTTTATCAATGTGTTTTCCAGAATTTTGTTGAATGCTTCGATAACTCCATTTGCTTGAGGATGATATGGAATTGTCCTTCTATGTTGTTTCTCAAATTCCTTAGTCAGTTCTTCAATCAATTGATAAACAAAATGTGTAACTTGATCACTGATTAAAATATTTGGGCACTCAAACCTTGTCACAACATTTTAAAATAGAAACCTCGTAGCAGTACAATCCTTTACTGACATTGATTCTCCCCACATGATTAGGTAATCAGTCGTAGTAATAATATATCATGCTCTTATGTGTTTTCCTACCAGACTGATAGGTCCTACAAAATCAATTTCCCATTTATCAAATTCCTATAATGTTATCTGCAGTACCAATGGAATTTCATCTCTTCAGGAAGGATTTCCATATCTTTGACAAACATAGCAGCTGCAAATATAATTATGTGCTTCCACATGCATAGTGGGCCACCATAGTCCTACTTGTAAAATATTGTGCACCGTATCTTTTCCTACGTAGTGGCCTCCTTCTACACCATCATGTGCCTCATTCAATATAAATGGGCACTCGCGCTCCAAGACGCAGCACTGAAGTATCTCATCATGACACATTTTATACAAGTGTCCAACTATCAATTGGAAATCTATACCTCACACAACCAATTGTTTCTTCTTCACAATGTTGAGTTCAACTGGAGCATAACCTTTACTCATAAAATGTATGATATCGTTTTACTGATCATCAAACATGGTTATCATCAACAGTTGTGCATTAGGTATATTATCATCCAAGTTTCTATATTCTTCATCACTTTCTATCCTTGAAAGATGGCCTATTCCCAAATTCAATCGACCGAGTTTAACAATTATCTCAAAATCAAATTCTTGGAAGAGGAGAAGCCATCGACAAACATCCCCCCCAACACTAGCTTATTGACCAAGTATTTTAGTGCAGAATGGTCAGTGTACATGTTAAAATCTCCACCCAGTAAAGAATGCCTGAATTTCTGCAGTGCATATACCATCACTAACCCTTCTCATATCATCGTGGTATAATTATTTTCTGTAGTTGACAACTTCCTTATAGCGAAGGCAATAGGGTGATCAAATGATCCTTCACCAGGCTGTGTCAGTACCACACCAAGCACAACATATGATGCATTGACATCAACATGGAACTATTTTTCCAAGTATGCAAACACAAGTATTGGCACGGTAGCCATTTTGTTCTTCAGCTTGTCCAAAATTTCTTGACAATCTTTTGTCCATTGAAACTTAGTATATTTTTTCAACAATGTTTCCATCGTAGTAGTGATCTTCGCATATCCTTTGATAAATTTCATGTAGTATATGGTGTTTCCTATTGTTTATCTTAACTTTTTAACTATTTTAGGTGGTGGTAGATAGAGGATGATCGTAATTTTGGATGGGTCAACCAAAATTTCATTGCGGCAGACCACATGGCCCAAAAGAGCTCCAAAAGGTGTGCAAAAGATACATTTCTTCAAATTTAGGGAAATTTGATACTAGCGAAAGAATTCCAGCATCATTCTTGGGATTTCTATATGGTATTTTACAAGGTCAAATAATGCCAAATCATCAAAGTATACTTCAATAAATTTGTGTATAAAGTCTTTAAAGGAAGCGACTACAATTCTAGAAAAAATCGCAGGCGCATTCTTAAGTCCAAAGGGAATTACCGTATATTGGAAACATCCGCACTCTATCGCAAAGGTAGCCTTGTTTCAGTCCTCCTTTGCAATTTCTATCTTATGGTAACTGGAAAATCCATCAGTGAAAGAGTACATCGCTTGCCCTCCGGCATTCTCCAGTACCTCATCTGTAAATGGAGTCGAAAATGAATCATGTAAACAAGCATCATTCAACTTTCTCAGATCAACATAAATTATTACTTCACATGAGGTATTCTTGTCCTGGACTACAATTAGGCTAATCCATTTTGAAAATTAGACAGGTTCTATAACACTTTCCTCTAGAATTCGATCTACTTCATCCTTAGCCTTCTCTTTGTATCATGGATTTAATATGTATAGTCGTTTCTTGACCAGTTTTGCTTTGGGCCTCAAAGGTATCTTCATTTCGTCGAGGTCACCGACTATTCCTTTCATTTATGAAAATTTAGTAGGGAATGAATCCTAGAATTCATGCAACAAGTCAATGATCTTCCCCACAGTATCATCATCCCAATAATCTCTGATATTGGCAAACTTTGGATTTTCAGGTGAGACAATATTTACTTTCTTAATTTTAAGTGGACTTAGGAATTGGTCGCTAGAAATGCCAAATATTTCCATTGCATGCATACCTTCTGACTCAGGTATGTCTATATCAAGAAGATCATCATCATCTATTTCTCTTGTAACATTGTAACATTCCATCCAATGGTGGACTGTCGTGCAGCATTGATGGAAATTTGTGGTTGCGACAGGGATTTCTTCAAATATCTTCTCCTTCATTATCTGCAGTGCAGCATCAATTGTTGGGTGATCACCCGCAAACTCAAATGTATGTGTGAATCTTGTAGCTAACTCCTCCCATTCGATAGCTCCTCATCGCAACTCCACTGATTTATACCAATTCCTTGGTACCATCTCCAATGTATGTATGAATTGATGAACCCATTCTTGTCACGGATACTCTTTCCATGTCATGCAACAATGCTCAATATGTTAAACAGGATTTGTCAAACCTATATACTTTCGACCAGTATAACTGATCTCTTCTCCAAATCTAATCTCCAACCATATTCTACGTTGTGCTCATTCAGAGATAGATTTTTTATGTGTACCCCACCATCTAGCGGGATTAGCTTTTAGCACAAAGTCCAAGGCAGAAAATCGTTGCGATTCTATAACGTTTGCTTCAAATTCCACAAAATAATATGCAAGGTTAGGTAAACCGTCGAATGTAGGTAGCTTTCTTTCCTCGGCTCCTACCTTTCACACAGATCCTATAATTCTTACTCATCTTCGCATGGAAACTTATGCAGTCGATTCTGCCAATTTTCTAATGTGTCTCCTAAATCGGATGTGCAAGAGCTAACACTCCTCCAACTCATCTTTCCATCAGTTGTTGGGTTTATATATTCGTCTCTTGAATACATGATATTATATAGTTGGTCCAAATAATTACCTTGGACTTCACTATTCACTGGATCGACAAATCTTTGTCCTTCAAGTGGATCAATTAGCACGACCACCCTTATCTTAGAATCTTCAAATGACAATATCATTTTCTTAAAATTAATCATGGTCTGACTATTTATCACCCAAACAATCCCAAAAAAAATTGGATATGTGTTTTTATCAGTGACAATGGCTATCACTTAAAATTATGTGTATTTCATCACGACTTCTACTTGGACAGGTACTTGAGTTAGTTGACCAATGGGTAGAACCTTCGACCGATTCGCTAGTGTTAGTTGAATGGGAGACCAATCCAGTCTCAGTTTATTCATGCTTTCCCATGTTTGTCTTATCAATATATTGACTTTAGATCCCAGATCTAAAATGATATAACCCATATCATTATCTCTTATTTGAGCAGTCATTCGCATTTCACGCCCAGTTTTTAATCTTTTCCCGGCATGGTTAACTATATTTTCAGTTCGCATGTCTTCTGGAGCTTTTTCTATAAGTGTTTTCAATTCTGCGATAGCATCCCTACCATGGATTAGTGCTAAACAAATTTTGAAAAATTATTTAATATTACTATCCTTTTTCAGTGGTAGCTTCCTAATTAATTCTTCAAAACTTTTGGGTATCACCTTTACTTGTACACATGTCGACGATTGATTCGTATCAAAACATTCTTGTCACATATTCAAGAAGACTTCCTTCTCCTTCTAGACGTCTAATAGGGCTTTATTTTGTGTTGCAGGTCACATATGCTGTGTATTTTGGTCTTCTCCTGTCGCAACACCTCATCTTGTAACAACATCAATATTTGGTTCTCTCAACTCAGAAAAAATCATATGAATGTTTTTGTTGGAGTTCAGGTTCTGCGCATTATTTGGATTTCCCACAGTTCCAGCTTACCATTTTGCAATCAATTGCAGGCACTGTTTGATAGTGTGGTCAAATGATTTACAATAGGTACATGCCTTTGTAGGACTTTGGAAATATCTATAAAAGTGTCATGGTTTTCCATAGTTATAACATATGACTTGGCCTCTTCCTCGACCAAACCCTCCTCCTCCTTGTTGTTGTCCTCGGCCTCAAAAATTTCCACCCCCCCTTGGTTGAGGGTATTTTTGTTGTGGCGGATACTGATTCTGTTGATATTGTGGCTGAGGATACTATGGTTGTTGAAATTGTGCTAGTGGATTTTGAGCAGGTTAATACTGAGGTTACGCTCATTCATCTTGCATCTACTCATATTTCTTCGTCAAGTAGGTATCCATCGTCTTTTCTTGAAGCAGCTAAAGTGATCTGCAATCTTTCTCATCGTGTCCTACCAATTTACAAAATTTATAGTACAGACTAGATGGTGTACTTACAATATTCTGTAAATAAAAACATTCGTCCAACTTATGGATTCTAGTATAACATATTCTGCACCAAGGAATCCCTTAGGTTTTTATTGGGTTCAACTCTACTACTGCAACATATTTCATAAGTGTTAGGAAATTATCTTTATGGTGTATGACTATTCTACATCTTGTACACCACAATTATTCTTGCGCTTCCTTGCCTTTCTTGATGTCCTAGAGCTGCACCGTAAGATTGGCCAACTACAACTAAATCTACATCATTCCTGCATTGGTTTCTCCAATCGACGAGAATTCTTGTTTCTTTTCTATTTCTAGACCTTTTGTCTACGACACAATATTCGGTTGCATTAATGGGATCTAGTTTTTCAGAAGCAAGGTGGTAATGAACCATTCCTTGTGTTGTACATCCAACATTTGCAAGCTCACTTTGGCCATTAATGTCTTGAATCTTTAGTCAAAGTACGAAAGGGAATATGTAGGTAGCTGCTTGATTTATTTATCAGTAATGCACTATGACTCATAATTCATATTTCTAAACTCATATACCATTCCAACCCGAATTTGATCGATCGTTTTATGCCCAACTCATGCTGCCACTATAGAAAATTTCATGTACCAGTCTAGCGCACGACCTCACAGAGTCGTGAACATCTGTGCTTTATTTATGTTCTCATATTGGACCTGTCGCATAGTCCATACGTCTTCACAGAGAAACCAATGTTGCTTCGGGTCTTCCAACCCATTTCCATATTGACAACTTAATGTCGGTCCCAACCATTGTATTAGCCGCTTGTGTGTTCAGGAAAAAAA
Source organism: Pseudotsuga menziesii (assembly GCA_001517045.1). Lineage (NCBI taxonomy): Eukaryota > Viridiplantae > Streptophyta > Pinopsida > Pinales > Pinaceae > Pseudotsuga > Pseudotsuga menziesii. The sequence continues at coordinate 1,042,847 of LPNX010228760.1, read as the reverse complement.
TTTGACTACGCTGACTCCCTTTTCCGCTATTCACAACGTTAGTACTACTTGTATTTACAAATCCACTTGGAGATAAGTCTCTAGATATTACCTCTGGCAATGTGCGCAGTGTTGTAGGCGTGTCATACCCACATTTTGGATCTGGAGCTTCAGTTGATTCTTCTAATTCTTTTGATTCTTCTGATTCTTCTTATTCTTCTTCTCCTTCATATATCGGCTAATATTCTTCTTCTTCAGTGCAAGACCCTTCGTCCAAGTATGATGCAAGAACGTAGTCTTCTTCTCTAGTTGTGTTGTAACTCCCTCTTCCTGTCACAATATTTCTTCACTTTCCCAACTGAAATATTCTTACACTTCTTAAACAACCAGCCTCTAGTTCAGTTCCAGTATCTCTAGGGAACATCTCAACTCTATTGGCACTATTTTTCACACAGTTCTATTGTGACATACTCACCTTTATCTGCATAGCTTCCAACTGTCACATTCGTAGGATTCCTTTTTCACATACAAGCTTTTTTATCCATGTCTTTAAAGACAAAAAATATCTTTCGCGAGATTCTTGAAAACAAATTTGCTCTGCCTCACTATATGAGGTTATTGTTTTGATAACTGTTATCCCTAAAGTTGGACCTAGACTATGGGATCCAAGCTTAAGGAAATCTTAGTTTGAAAATGTTCAAATCGAATGAAATCAAATAAAAAATAGAAGCTGGTATTAAACAAGGGCAAAAAGAAACTTACAGACACTAGGCTAATCTCACTTGTTTGTACAGTTTACACAGTTTTAAGTATGAGATCAAAATATTCACACACCATTTACAATGAACAGAGCTGGTAAATAACAGATGGATAATTATAGGTATGTATCAGGATATCAAAGAATTAAAATGAAGGCTGGTATGACTAAGGGCTGCAGGAAAATTCAAACAAACATTGTATAACATGAAAACAATGACAAAGTCCAACACCTAGGTCTTATGATCCTGAATTATGAAGTGAAACTATTACTGTTTATATAAATGAAAGGTAACTGTCAACTTATAATAAGAATTATGTATTGGAATGTGAATGACCAATTACACAAAAGATTTATCAAAGAGACAATTCATGTAGTACAGAAATAAATCAACATCAAATTCATTCAAAACTAAAACCTGTCATTGAAGTTGCAAAGGGTTCATGATATACAGATGTATCTACAAAAGTTCCAACATGTCTCCCAAGACTGCCAACCCACAGTCCCCTGCGCTCCTAAAAGGAAGAACCCTCTCACACACGCTCTCCAGCCCCCCTCCGGGACCTCCCTTCTCCTCTGCCTTATAAGTTTTTTACATTTTATAAATAGTAAGATATAACAGAAATCGAACTCTGCCTCTTGACAACCCAATGCAATCTTTGACTCAAACGTATTTAATCTATCATAGAAAATATGAGGATAATAGTTGCCAGGTGTTTTGCTTGCTCTATTTTTGAATGCTCTGCTTTTGCCACCACAAAATATTTGATTACCTGTTCATGGAATACATAAATACATGATGGTCTAGATAGGATGAGATCGAGTTGTTGACTGTTAATTATTTGCCTTGAAATCTAGGATCTCTGCCACTTATGCATAAATTGTCTCCATGACTTGAATGGTTCGGGAACTTGATATCAATAGCTGATATGCTTCCTCAATCTCGAATTATACTTCGTAACTAATGCCATGTTGATGTTACTCTGCCACCTGGTATTTATAATTACCCTGTCATCCTTTTTTAAAATTTGGTGTGCAACAGAATCACGTCTCTGGGGTGTCTTCGTGGCATTGAATAACACCTGTAGTTGATGTTGTCCACTCAGCATCCACAAACTTCAATAATGTCATCATACTTGTATCGAGCTCGTTCCTCTATGGTGTGCTCGGTCTCACTTGGGCTGTCTTCAATCAAATCCCTTCCAGCAGATGTCAAACACCAAAATGCTTGAACAACTGATTTCATAGAAATAGGGGCCTGTGAATAAGCAAATTCCAATCCAGTAACACTAATTAATACTTCTGCTGCTGTCAATATAAAACTGAATTTGGACCACTCTAGATTGAGCCTAATTTCTTAAATGCTCTGGTAGTAGGGGGCGCCTCTTACAATGTTGCTTTTAAAAAAAACTGGAAAGATCTTATTATCTGCGACCATAACCTCCACATGCTTTCTTATTAACGTAACCCACTGAGGTCTTTTCCGCCATTTGTCCTTTTGAATGGTTGGAGCCATTTTTGGATTGTACCGATTACCTTTTGGATCTAGGAAGCTGTCTACAAAACTCTTTGAAGATGATATTACATAATCATATGTATAGCTGAAGTTGTACAAAGGTACACAACTATCTGTATGCTGTCACTAAGCTACCAGCCGTAACAAACCACGCAATTGTTCCAATTTGGCATTTGAACAACAATCAGCTTTAGATCTTTTATCTCCACACTGTTGCTCATGGAAACGAATAAGAAACTCACAGGCCCTAAACTTGTTAGGATTCATCACATACAACGCCTGCTTTTTCTTAGAGTTTTCTTTCTTCAGATACTCTGCAAAAAACTCCTTTTTCATAGGGCGCCAAACTTCAGCACATTGAACATTATCAATAAATCCTCTCTTCACCAAATCTAACCAATTGGCTTCATATAACTTAGGCCCAATCAAGAAGTTCAAATCAGTAATAGGCTCATCCTCTCGGACAAGTGTAGCTGTAAGCCCAAGTTTACAATGATACTTTGCAATGCTAATGACTTTACGAAACCTATGTGCTGGAACAACATGTACCTCATCCATAAGAAGAAGGCCCCATTCCCTGTTCCTAATCTCTTCAATGATTTTTTCTGACTCCTCATATCGTTTACCTCCAAAAGCAACCATATTGTATGTAGTGACAACCACACCAACATTGCCATTGCCCCTAAACCTTTCCTTACTATCTGAAGTAAAATGGCATATTTGATCATCCTGGATAGTAGACCATAGCTTGAACTGGAATTCCCACTGATCTACTGAGACTGCATTTGTTTCTAAGCAAAGACAATTTAGATTAAATCTCAAATGGAAGTAACTATTAATCTTAATTGAATTTTAGATCAGCAAGCAAGTATGAATACAATTGGGCAACATCTTGCAGTTCCAGTTTCGTCTTTAAGGCCCCCTGACTCAGATGTGCTTCATGGAGAGAAGAACACTCCTTTTTCACTGTAGCTAGAAGCTGTTGCAGATGCCACTGCTGGTGGACTGGCCGCAAATACTCAATAAGTGATGAAGTTAATTCAGTAACAGCATCCCCACTTTCTGTACTGATTGAAAAATGGTGCTTGGGAACACTAGAAATATGATCATCATATGCTTCTTCATCCTCATTCATGTTTCTCTTTGATTATCGTTTCTTCTCAATCCATGGCATCATACTGTCTAAAATACAGGAAAGAGAAAACACATATTCTCTACAGTATAAGCCCTCCACAATCTGTCCAGAATGTTCAGATCTCTCGATAGAACCTAATTCCAAAGTAATAACATTTTCTAGAGCTCAAGCAGTACTTGGAATCTCCATCAGCTTCAGTTGATCCATATTTGTCATTTCCGAGAAGATAACTTCCTTTGAAATCTTCCATTACCACCATTGTTCTCAAACAAGGAGAGAAAGTCGATGAATGTTGAAGAGCAGGTATTAATGCAGCAAGAAGCCTCTGTGTGAGATAAGGAATAAATGAATTTTTGGATGATTTTAGGAAATAAAAAGAACCCTAATGGTGAGGAATCAATCATAAAATATAAAACACAACAAAATTAAAACAATAAAAACCAAGGATAATCAAAAATTTAAAAATAAACAGGTGAAACAACCCTAGAGATAACAATAACAAAATCAGTAATGTATCCCTCCAAAGTAATGTATACCCAAAAATATCCAGCCCTTGACACAGGGTTTCTCACATTTTTCAGATGTTGAATCAACTGAGGATTCCACTCAGTTGGTTGTCCTCCTTGGAATTTTCTTTGTTGGGTTTCCAACTTCGACAACCACTCATGCAAAACAATGGGAAAATCAAAAAATAAAATCACATGAATATCCATGTAGAGGTACCATTGCAACCACTCTGTTGCATTCAATTGAGATCCTTTTCTTTCTTCTTGTATAAATTCTAATGCTTTGAAATCCACCCAATCTTGGATTTCAGGCTTCGTCGACTGCCACAACATATCCCTCACCAAAATTATTCAGTCCCGGCAATGGAACCATTTGTTGGATTTCAGATTCCCTTTGAACCAGGTTCAGTCCCTTCTTCTTAGCATAACAAATCCCAAGATATCATCATCACATAGAAAGGCTCGGTCAGTAGCACCTACTGCGCAGATGCAGTCTCACCCAAGATATCTTCCTTCTAGGTAACTGCTAGAACTAGGTTTCCACAGTTGGATGGGGGATTTATTGTCCCTTGGCGACATGCCAAGGTGCTCAAATAAGGATGATGGGTTGGGATTTGACACTTATTTTACACAGCCAATCTGTGATGTGATTCATCCTTGTATAAGTATTATATCAACAACCCAATGCAACATAAGTACATTCACACATTCACAATAACAGTGCAACATATATCAATATAATCTTTGTAATAAAGTACATAGACATTCACTCAAAGAAGAATATATTTATGGATATTAAACACATTCATCATGCATAGATTCAACACATTAGTTAACGTGGAAACCCATCCGAGAAAAACCACTAAGGTGCTCTTCATCTTGCATGAGAAATGTATGCACCTTCTGTCTGCGCACTAAGTTGTAAACTCTGTTATAGATATTCTTCTTTACCTACACATACTCTTTCTTCCTATCATTCTCTCTGATCTTCTCTTCTACTCCCTCCTTACTTGACTCTACTAATGATCCACACGCATCCTAGATTGACTCAACTTCTTGTACAATTCTGTGCACTTAGCTACAAATTATTCAACCCTTTCCTACAACATTAATAGATAACTCTACATACAGAAACTATCGGGTCAGACCAGAGGTTACCTCTACTGGGATGTCAGAGAGGAGACTTAATAGAGAAGAATCTAACAACGTACAAGCTAACCCACATATAGGTTGTCTTTCCTATTCTAGAAACACATGTCAGTAGGAACTAAAGGCCCAAATTACAAATATGCTTTAGTATGTGCCTCTTTTGTCGACTCTATCCAACCTTGTCTCCATGATCTTCTGGAACTATCACTTTCAGGCCGTTATTCCCTACTATTATTTTTCCAACTGTTATAACATTGCATGCCATCAGGTACTGTTATTCCGTCACACCTTTCCTTGTCATATTCCTTCACTTTGTCGCACATCTTCCTTTTGTCGCACATCTTCTTATGTCATGGCTTTCACATTTTTGTCTTGAACTTCTTCTTTCCTTAACTCCTTATTTATATTCTTTTGCCGCACCTCATTTGTCTTCTTTTCTTTCATCTGCTCTTCCTTCCTTCTGTCACAACTCCTTTCTCTTCTTCTTCCTTAGATCTTTGCATACTTAAGAATAATTCATGAGTTCTAAGTGAATTATTATTTCCTTTCCCTAGGACCAACAGGCCATCAAGAAAGGAAAGGAAGTGCAAGAATAATTATGGTGTACAATATGTAAAATAGACAGACACCATAAATATAATTTTCTAGCGCTCATGAACTATGTCGCAACGGGAGCTCCAGACCCGATAAACACCCAAGGGATGCCTTGGTGCAGAATATGTCATACTAGAGGCCATAAGTCAGAAGAATTTTTATATTTATAGAATATTAAAAGTGTTATCACCCAATAATTTTCCTATGGTTGTGGTAGGAGAATCACTGGGGTAACCATTTCAAACCAATATTTAGACTATATTCTAGCCTATGCATCAGAGAGGGCTCTCTCTTTGTCACAGAGTCATTCACATATATATTTGTCTTTAAACAAGCGTTCAGAAGGCTATACTTCTTAGAGGAAGGGTTGTTTGGATTTTAAAGAGTCTAAGACAAACAAATATTAAATACCATTGGACAATGGAGTCAAAACCCGCAACATTCAAGGGCTTACAACATAATGACCAGTGATAACCTTCGTAATCTAAGGAAAAATGAATGTTAATATTCAACAAAATATCTTTGAGAGATGGTATGGGAAATTAGAAGAATCCCAATGAGACAGGAGGAACCTATATGTGGATGAATCTCCTGAAACACCTTTAGCATAAGCAATAGTAAAGGTTGATAACTGAAATGGAGCATCTAACAGAGGATGAATTCCAAGAAATTTACCATAACCACATAACAAACACATTATCTGATGCAAGGAGCACATAAAAGAGAATGAATTCCTTGCATACAACTAGAAACGCATTAGCAGAAACTACACAAACATGGAAATGAAGCATACAAGGGAACACAGACTGAACATTCAACACCCTGATGAATCTCAGACACTCAAGAAACACTTTGCATTAATACTTCCAAGAAAGTTGCAGAGCTACAAAACCAAGCACAGAGGCTTCAAAATATGAACGTCAAAAAAACCCCCTCTTGTTCCTCTATTGAGGCTATATTTATAGAGTACTAAGCTCCTGAGACCAACCTTGAAATAGAGCCAAAATCGGTTATGATACAGGAATCAAACCCACACACATAAAATCCTAACAAACTATGATCTAGAAGATTTGTCATGATCACAAAACAAATCAAGAAAGAATGCTGGGATGCCCGTGGTGGATCAAAAAGGAAAATTTGACACCTGGGACTCAGGCTCGCTTGATGAAAATTATTGTTCAAAGCATCTCTGAACGGTCTGCAACAATTTCATTCATCCTTGCATCTTCAACCAGTGAAATCATTCTCGACCGTGGATCTAAAATCCACCTCGATCTCCACCATTAAATTTTGTTGGTCCTACCAGACTTCGTCAATCAGGAAATATACTTACCTCGTGGACAAGTTTCCCTTTTCTGTATCGTCAATCTTAGACAGAAACTTTCCCAGCCGTTGATCTGATATCAAGCTGTGGGTTGCGAAAAGTAGAATTCGGTATTTCTACTTTCACGATGCTAAATTTTTATATTTCTGCTTTCCTCATTTCTGCTCCGTTCTGAGTCATTGATCTAAGATCAAAGGTGTGGAACATTTCTAGACCACTGCTCCTGCAGATCATGGAAAGCAGGATTCTAACTTTTTTTACAACCAAATTCTGTATTTCCGCTTTCCGATTCTTCCTTTCTGCTCCTTTCCAAGTTGTTGGTCTTTGTAGAAGTTTTGTGAACCGTATATCCTATGGATCATGGAAAGTAGGTTCACCAACATTATGACCAAAAATTTTCCCTTTCCCCCTTCTGCCTTTTCAATTCCGCCTTTTTTATTCCACTAAATAGCGGAAAGCGGAACTCAAATTCTCTAGCTTTCTTAACCAAAATGTATCCTTTTTCCACTCCTGATTTTTCTTTGGATGAAATGATTTGTGACCTTTTATCTTCTCCAATGTGCATCCATGATGTCCATTCCAGTCAACTTCTAACCTTGATCATATTTCTCTTATTTAGGCATATTTCCAAGGTCGCGCCTAAGGATATTTTTTACTGTTTTCTTCACTTTTGATTGGGAACGGATCATTCAGAACCTACTCAGAATTAATTAGGTTATATGGCATGTGAAAATTTTGACCTTACCCATCCTTTTCACTGGCTTAACCTTTTGCAGAGGAATTAGTGTGGACACATTTGTAAAAATATTCAAATTTAGCACAGCTGCTAACAAAGGCTCAAACTCGGGGATGTTATCCTCCCTATGAGGTAGCAAAGAACCCTATAGACCATGTTCCTTCTCCATTGGTCCCTATGTACCTGGAACAACCCCAGTTAACTGCAACACTCTGCAATATATTGAAGGTCCATCACCTCAAAATTTATTCTAGTCCCTGTAAATTCAAATTTGCATAAAAAATAAAACCAAATGATAGCTCCACTTGGGGACCTTATTGCCTTCACCTCGGGATTTAATTCTATCAGAGAGATATCCACACATGCAATGTTAAAAATAAATGGTATATACAATGACATGGGAACTGAACTTACTTTATAGAAAGTAGTTCTTGAGGAGCCTCCCATTTACAAGATCTCTAGATACCAGACCACCCTCCATCTCCTCTAGTATGTAGGCATTCTTTCCTCTAAAAGATGAAATCTTGTAAGGTCCCTTCCATAGGTGATCAAAATTACCATGATTCCCTTTCTCTTCATGAGGTGCATCCCATAAAAAACTACAACCCCCATCTAGAAATAATCAGGTTTTGTCCTTTTTTCAAGTATCTCTTTCATCTTGTCCTGAAACTTCTGAGTTCTATCAAAAAGTTTCTCTCTTTGCTGCTATAGCTCAACCAGATGATACATCCTTCTTTGGGTTGGGTGGGTTTTAACATCTTCTTCTTGTAACAATCTCATCAATTTCAAGCTCAGGGAACTAGGAAATATTACCTCAAAGCCATAGACCAGCTGAAATGGCGAGGTTCCAATAGATTTCTTTACATTGATTATGTCAGCCCACAAACCATGAGTCAATTTTGTGTGTCAGACCTTCTTGTTGTCCTGAAGTATCTTTTTGATGATCCTCATCAGGCTCTTATTTGAAAATTCTTCCAACCCATTTCCTTGTGGATAGTAGGTTGTGGAATGTCCCAGTTGTATGTGATACTTGCATCAAAATTCCTTCATCTTATTTGACTTGAATGCAGAAACATTGTTAGTGATCAACTTTCTAGGAACCCTAAACCTTGACAAAATGTGCTCTTCTAGAAACTGCATGATCACTGTCTCAGTGGCTTGTCTAGTTGGGATGGCTTCAATCCATTTGGTGAAATAATCAGTGACAATTAGAATCCACTTGTGTTGTCCCGAGGAATATGGGTTTATCTCTCCAATGAAATCCAATCCCCATTTTTGGAAAGGGGCCTCAACATGTATGGGATTCAGAGGTAATGGAATAAGCTTCCTCCTTCCTTCAAAGATATGGAATTTATGGCAAGAAACAACCTCTTTATGAGTATCAGAGAAGATAGTGGGCCAATAAAACCATGCCCTCATGATCTTATTCATAGTGTCCTTCCAATAATGATGACCTCCACATTCTAATGTATGGAATTCTTCAATGAGATTCTTTTCATCCTGCTCATTTACACAGTTCAGCAGAACCCCTCATGGCTGTTTCCAATACAATTTTCCATTTAAGATGAAAAACCTTGATGCTTTCTGCTTGAGAAATTTGGCCCTTGTTCTATCCATACCCTGTGGGGCTTGCAAATGTTGCAACACAAAGATGATGTCATTATACCATGGGGATGATAGGAAATGTTTAGTCGTCTATGGATCTGGCTATTCTTTAGGTTTTTTCTCCTCTATTTTCATATAAACAATCATGTGCAAGTTGATAGTGTCATAGTTATATTTTGCCATGAGTTTGGCCAATCCCTGGCCTTTAAGTAGCTTTGTGGGATTGATCTCCAAGTCATATTCAAGTAGGACTACTGTCCACTTTCCCCTTCGTCCCTCAGGATCTGGTTGAGTCAGAATATCCTTTACTACACTAGTGGGGACATGAGCAATAATGTGAGAATGCAGGATGTACACTGTCAATTCCCTTAAGGCATGCACCAAGGCATAAGACTACTTATCTAGAATATTGTATTTAAGTGGAGCAGCTCTCAATGTCTTTCTATAGAAAGAAATGGGATTCTCATTTCCTTCATGATTCCTCTGTAGAAATACCCTTTCCATTGTGTGATCTGAAGCAAGTTATAATATGAGGAAATCTTTAGAGAAATCAGGGATTGCTAGTACAGGTGCTTCTGAGATAGCCTTCTTGATATATTCAAAGGACTATTTTGCTTCAAGTGTCCACTTGATCTCTTTGTCCTTTCCAAGCATGTTATTTATACACCTTACTATCTCAGCAAAGGCATCAATAAACCCCATCAGAAAATTCACCTTTTCCAGAAACGACTGAACCTCCACCTTATTCCGAGGGAGTTCAATTTTATGTATTTCCTCAACTCTCTTTGGGTCTATCCTAATGCCTTCCTGAGAAAGTATGTTTCCAAGCAGCTTCCCCTCCTTTATAGCAAAGAATGACTTCTTCAAGGAGATGCCAAAATTTTTGCATTTTTTGAACATTCTTAGCAGGTGTGCAATGTGTTCCTCATCAGACTGTGAAAAGATAGTGATGTCATCCAAATATATGGCCAAAATCTTTTCCTTTTCATCAACAATAGCTATGTCCATGGCCTATTGGAAGGTTTCCACTGCATTCATGATTCGAATGGCATTTTTGCATACATAAAAGTTCCCAATGGTGTGGTGAAGGTTGTCTTTTCTTGGTCCTCTGGGTGTACCATGATCTGATTGTAGCCTGAGAAACCATCCAAGGTGGAGATCCTTTGGGATCCCACTACCTTCTGCAAAATGTGATCCATATTAGGAAGAGGATAATGATCCTTTAAAGAGACCCTATTCAGATTTTTGAAGTCAATGCATATCCTTATATGTCCATTCTTGTTCCTCACTCGAACCAAACTGGCCACCCATCTTGAGAATCTAAGGGCCACAATGATTTTTTCCTCAAACAGTTTCTTTATTTCCTTTTCTACCAGGGGTAACATCTTGGGTTTCATTCTTCTCATCTTTTTTATTGAAAGGAATCTCATCATTTTTTATGGGCATAGTGTGTTGGATAATGCTTGTGTCATAAGCCTTAACATCACTATAGCTCCAAGAAAATACATATGATTATTCCTTCATCAATGAAATGTACTTATGTTTGGCTTCAGGTGAGAGGGTTCTCGAGATTTTGATGACCTTTGGATGATATTCTGTCCCAATGTTAACATATTCCACATATTCACAACTTGGTACAATTTGGGGCTCCTTGGCAACATCATTAGGATCAAAAAGAATTTCTAAATGAACTAAACCATTGGGAATAGAGTTACCTTTGAGCTGCAATGTTTTCTTTCCACGGATATTTTTCACATATCCTTGTTGTCCATCCATTTCCTACATTTTTGGCCCAACATCCTTTCTAGTTTTACTGCTAAAGGCACCCCTAGCAAGGGCATTGCTATCATCACATGGTATTTCATTGGGAGCAACAACATGGATTTGCAAGCACTACTCGGTGAGAGTAGGCCCCTCTTGGAGTATATCATTTTGATCAATGGTCAGGCCCTCAAACTCCCTAGTGAGAGTGAGGAAATTATGAATCTGTTTGTCATATTCAAAGACCTTCCAAATCTTGACATTATCTGGGATAGAGGGTCTGTGCCTAACTTCAACTTCATATTTTCTATTGAGGTGCATGGGAATCTTGAAGACAGTAGCAGAAGTGGCCAAAGAATCAACTATACAATTTTGTAGCTTGGGAATTAGATTAAACCTACATTCTTCAAAACACTCTATCAGGACTTGGGCATCATTTTTGTAACTTCTCATTCTGGTATTTCTGGCCTGATACTCACCTGTCATTTGTTTAATTACCAGCTCAGAACCTCCATGTATCACTACCCTCCTAACTTGGAATTCCTTTATGATTTGGATTTCTAACATCATAGCCTTGTACTATGCTTCATTGTTTGTGAAATTGAAGGCAAGCTTGTAAGAATGATTAAGATCTCTCCCTCCCAGAAGCTTCACCAAAAATCCAGCCCCTGCCCCTTCTCTACATGCTACTCCATCGAAACTTACATCCCACACTCCTCCTAGTTCCTCTTGAGTGGGTACAAAGGCAGCGTTCTATGAACTAAAGTTGTATTTTCCTCCTTCTATAAAGAAAATAGTTGATCCCATCTCAGTATCCAATGAATATATGGGGTGGTTGTTTGGCCTCTCAGCACTGGTCACCATATATGCTAACTTTTCTCGATAAAGAGCCTTCTCTGTACTCCAAATACAGGGATGGTGGTATAGGACATATCCATTTGAAGAGCGCCTTTGAGTTTGGTTGCCCAAGATCTTGATAACAACATTCCAAACTTTGGAGGGATGTCTGTTATAACTATATCCATGACCAAAGTTTTGGTAGGGATTTTTGCCAAAGAGATTACTAGATCTTTGATCAGTCCTAGGAACTTGACTTTACTGGAATCAAAGGAAAAGAGATCTATGTATGGTTTGGTCACTTCAAATCCCATTTTATCCATGATCATCCTGGGCATCAGATTGTGGGAGGCTCCTGAATCAAGCATGGCATTGTGCAGAATGGCGTTGTGAATATTGAAACTAACATAGAAGGGAGGAACTTCTTCATTAGTAGACTCATATACATGGGGTCCAAATAGTATGGTGGGACTATCATCTTGAAGTTTCAAGGAATCTAATATTTTGGAGACTTCTCCTACAGTCTTCAACACTGTGGCAATTTTGGAATGATATTTAGAATTTTTTAACAATTCAGTGAGAGGGCGTTATACCAAAATCCTGTAACCATCATGTGATAATACCTTTGACATACCTACCTACCCTTAATCCCATCACTTGGAGAGGAAACCTATGTTGTTTGTCAATTTTACATAAAAATGCTCAGCACCATGCTTTCCTTGTTAGCCATGAGCGATTCCTTGCTCGCACCGCCTGTGCCTTGTTATCCATAAGTGGTGCCACCACTTATAGCCTTTGGTCCATAAGAATTTATTACCTGAACCACTCTGTCATAAGAGGAGAAATGCAGTACCCTGGGTAAAAGGGGAAAAAGAGAAGTTTCTCGAGGCTTCTAGCTCATGAGCCTCGTGTCCTCCCTTATCCCTATCATTGTGGGTCAGTTGAGGTCGAGATTCCCCATTATAGGATCTTAGAGGCCACCTCATACACAAATCTCTCAACCATTCCTATCCATTAAGCCCTATAAATACAAGCTCATGGTCATGGTTGAGGGCGAGAACTTAGAGGTATTGTTATGTTGTTGGATTGACCACTTGGCCCAAGCCATTTGAGAGCATAGTTTATCTTTTGGTTTCAATATCGTTAAAAAATAAAACCACTCCTCAAGCATAGTTTACCTTTTGGTTTCAAGCTTGCATAAAAATGAAACCATGCCTATGAGCATAGTTCCCATTCTGTGTCAAGCTCGTTAAAAAATGAAATAGATGCCTTTGAGCAAATTTCCCATTCTATGTCAAGCTCGTTAAAAAATGAAATGACCTCCTTAAGCATAGTTTACCTTTTGGTTTCAAGCTTGCATAAAAATGAAACCATGTTCCAAGCATAGTTACCTTCTGTTTTAAGTTTGCATAAAAATGAAACAAATCCCCTTCCCTTGATTTGAGTCTTCCCTTTAGTGTTAGAACTTGAACCTTCTTTTCACCTTCCTGATTCTCGTTCTTCCTACCCCCCTGGTGAACATTTTCACATTAGTAACCAGGTTTTTAGGTTGGGTATGGAAGAAGAATCGTCAGACGAAACGAAGCTTTAAGGGCATGTCGAGCACCTAGAAAACATACTAGGGGTAAGCTTCACTAGCAATCATGCTGGGGGCAATATTCCAACCTCTGTATATCATGTTAATGGGATTTTTCAAGCATAGTTTACCTATTGGTTTCAAGCTTGCGTAAAAATGAAACCAATCCCTGAGCATTCTTTCAACTGATCTTCGATCTCGTTAAAACCAGTAAGATGGTGTTGAGCTTACTTTTCATTTTTTACGCTTTGGTTAAAACATTCATCTTATTTTGTCACTTTTTCATGCTCTAGATTCAAACATGAAAAATGTTAATGGAGTCTTCTTTCACCTCTTTTCAGGATCCTTAAACATGAAAAGATCATCGAGTCCGTTTCTGATTCTTTCCAGGCTCGTAAAAATTGACATTGTGTAAAGAAACCTCATGGAGTCCTCTTTAAACTCTTTTTACGCTCCCTAAATACAAAAATATTGCCGAGCAATCTTGTCTTCTTCACTCTTGTTAAAGCATTTGAAAATTCGTCCGTCCGATGGTAGGTTATCTCTTTTTCGGTTCAGATAGGAATATTTACGAAAAAGGAACACTCCAGCCAATCATGACTGGAAGAGTTCTCTAAGGTATGATTTTATACTTTTTCAGGCCTTAGGGACTAAATAATTCAAAAAAGGACCCTTTGGAGTCTTCTTCTGTATTCGTTCAGACTCTCTAAACATGAACGATACCAAGTTTTCTTTCATTGGACTCGTTAAATCAAACATTGAGAGACCCGTTTTGGGAACGAACTCCTCCTCTCTCAGGCCTGTAAAACATATGAGTCTGGACTTGTCTTCCAACAAGCTATATCAAGTGTTTGTTACCCTCTTTGAACTCATAAAACCAGAAAGAGGCACTCATCGATCATGATGGGGAAAATGGGAAGGGAATCATTTTGCAAATAAATGGTAGTTTTTTGTCGTTACCTTTGAACATGGCACTTTTCTACAGATCATGTCAGTCAATTGGGTATTTATCTGATCTCCGTGATGATCCACTTTCATGAGTCATACCACTCCTTTGAGTCTTTCAAAATAATGCATTGTCCACTGTCGCATTGTGTGCTTGTCCCGTCCAATCATGCTGCCAAGTCTTTTGTCATGCCGCCCAATGTTCAAAAGGGATTTGAAGAAGTTTTACCTCTATAGTCCACACAATTTTTGTGTCAGTACTTTTTATTTAGTCCTATGGTTACTACATTCACATCATTACAAAACTATGTTTCGAGTTTCGTGTCTTCGATGTGGGACTCATCATGGCCCTCCTTCGACAAGACATTTCCCGTCGACGTCAGCTCATCATCCAGGAAATAGTCTTTGAAACTATATTTAGTACCTTGAGATATGTATGCCTTAATGACAGATTCTCTCACTCTTGACATAGGTTCACAACATTGACCTTTTATCGATAGAATCGACTGGGTGTTCGACATCAAGACATCTTTTCACACTCAGTATATTGTACTAGGGTACCTTGGGAATCATTGACATTAATGGTGATTTCCCTCGCACTTTTTAACGGTTCACATCATTGGCCAGTAATCAAGTGGTTTCTACCATGTTTGACTTCAGATCATTGTAATCACATGGATAGAATCATACTTTGTGGAAGACGAGACGAAGACCCTGGGTATTTGTTTAAATCACTCATTGCTTTTCCCCAGGTTGTGATGGAGTTTTGTATATCTAGCATGGATCCACATTTGTATGGTCGTGGCTATGCTCAAATTTGTGTCTGTATGACATAGATCTACATTGTATTTCTGGTAGCTATGTCTGAGTTTAAGTCCTGTATAACATGGATCTACACTGTATTCTAGTAGCCATGCTTGTTTATTCCTCTCATGGATATGCCTTGTATTGTTCTACAGCTATGAGTTGGTTACTTATGTCTATGAGTCAAAAATATTGATGTACTACAGAAGCCTACTTGACGACATGCTCCAATTGAGCCGACATTTTTACCTTGTAGCGACGACTTGTTCTCTCAAAGATCCCATTTATCATATCCCTCTAAGACTCATGCTTTGGGGGGGCATCCTGTTATACCAAAATCCTGTCACCATCATGTGATAAGACCTTTGACATACCTACTTGCCCTTAATCCTAGAACTTGGAGAGGAAACCTATGTTGTTTGTCAATTATACGTAAAAATGCTCAGCACTGCGCTTTACTTTTTATCCATGAGCGGTTCCTTGCTTGCACTTCCTGTGCCTTGTTATCCATAAGCGGTGCCACCACTTATAGCCTTTGGTCCATAAGCATTTCTTACCTAAACTGCTTTGTCATAAGAGGAGAAACATGGTACCCTGGGTAAAAGGAGAAAAAGAGAAGTTTCTCGAGGCTTCTAGATCATGAGCCTCGTGTCCTCCCTTATCCCTATCATTGTGGGTTAGTTGATCTTGAGATCCCCCATCATAGGATCTTAGAGGCCACCTCATCCACAAATATCTCAACCATTCCTATCCATTAAGCCCTATCAATACAAGATCATGGTCATGGTTGAGGGGGAGAACTTAGAGGTATTGTTATGTTGTTGGATTGACCACTTGGCCCGAGCCATTTGAGAGCATAGAGAGAAAAGTTGGAGCTTATGGGGATGAAGTGTTGGTTTCATAGAGATGCATGTCGACACTAAGGCTTAACTAGTTGTAAACTTCTCCATTCATCTTAACACAAAGCTGATTTCCGTCCCGCATTACTGTTGTTGTTGATTTCAAATGTAAATGTTGTTAGATTCCTTAGTCACTAACATGGATTAGTAGATTATATTCTAGAAGATTTGATGTGTTTGCATGTTTGATCTTATTACAGGTACACAGGGTTACTATCAAAGAATTACATTCCAGGTATCTACGGCGTCCAGGCAGGGTCTTCATCCTTTGTCGTTAATTTGTTTTGGATCTGAACCATTCAGACCATTGGAACACCTTGATGTCCGCAGAAGGTGAAATATTCCTTCTTACAGAGGGATAGATATTTTGATCTTTGCAATTTCATCCTCCAAACTGAAAGAGGTATTCCCTTGATCTGATCTCCTTGGATTATCTTCCTTCATGTCTTTCCCTTTGGGCTCTGTTACATTCTTAGAGGTATCATTAGGGAGTGGACCGCTCTTTGGTTTGCTTGTAGAGGCTTTGTTTTCTACCTCTTTATTTCTTATAACAGGAACATCTATGTTCCTTAGACCAATATATATTTGAAGATCCATGACAACAAGTTGATATCACCTCTGAAAATCCTATGTTTCCTCAGGAGTTCACTCCTTCACTACTTGACAGGCATTATCATGCTCTTATTTGGTAAAAAAGATAGAGGTTGAGTCAGTATCCAGCTGGTGGATTTCATCCTCAGCTTGGTATTCATAACATTTCTCCACATAGTTCTCCTGAAATGGGGACCTGACAGGTGGATCAGGGGGATTTCGCTAGTCTCTATGTCTATTCTAGAAGACTTGGGGTCTTCTCACATTTTAGTTTCTATTTTGCTGCTCTTGATTTTCCATGGGAGGTGGTATGTTATCCATAGTGAGCCTTTCCATCAACTTCTCCATGTTTTTCATCATCACGTCCATTCTTTCCTCTTGTGAATTAGAGGTAGAGGGTTGTTCAAGTTATTTATCTCTTCTTATCTCTCCTCTTTCTCCTTCGTCTCTTCTCTATTCTCCCCCATCCCTTTTCTTGTTTCTAGCAGCATTCAGGTTTATCTCTACCTCTATGGAATCTTTCATCATGTATTCTAAGGAGGTTGATCTCCTTTCACTTAGCCACAAGGTAAACTCACTATCAAAGGATTCAACATACTGGAGTTGAGTAGAACCAGGGGGAGGTTTGAACTGGGAAGGGATGGGATTATATGTCTTCATGAATATGTCAGAAAATTCTTGGATAGATTCACTCTCCCTCCTCCTCATGGAATGGTATTGGGACAGATATTTCTTAGGGTTCTTCTTGTCTATCCATTTGTCCTTAAAAGAATCTTCAAAGGCTTGATATCTCATAATAGAGTTGTCTAGGAGGTTTTTGTAACATTTTCTTTCTTCTCCATCCAGGGTTTAGGAAAATAGTCTGACCTTAACATCATCATGGTCTAATTCCTCCAGGTCTATCTAGTATGAAAACCATCCCAGTTGTTCCTCAGCTGAATACCCCCTCTCCCCATAAAATTGTTTGAGCCTTTGGGAGTATCCCAGAGGAAGTTCATGAAGAGCAGGAGGGAGTATATGGGAAAACCTATTTGCCATCCTTGGAGGTAAGGTAAGGTTTCCAAGAGGGATAGAAGGTGGTGTGATAGACAAACTTAGTGGGATGCGAGGAACTGCAAAGCTATGAGGGGTTTTGAAACTGGATGATGTAGGTTGTTGGAGCTTGCAAGTGGAGCTTAATGTAGTTACGTCAGTGGAAAATAGGGGGCACTATGGGTCAGGAAAGTGTTGGAGATCCCTGCCTAGAGGCTCTATGGTTTAGGGTGACAAGGAAATGCGAGAGAATTCAAATGTAAAGGTGTCAAAAACCAGTTCACAGAGGTTGGACTCAGATTTAGTCCTAGGGAAATCTAGCCCAAACTCTCCATCACAATACTCAGATATATTATTAACAGAAAAACACCTTCAGTAGGTAAGGAAAGAGTTCTGAATAACCTTTGCAGCTTATTTTCCCTTCGAATCAAACTCTTTGGATCAAAAATCTCTTGGAAATATTTAGCATAAGGATTGCTCCTCGTGTTGGTTCTTCTGGCTGCTAGTATTTCCCAGTGGAGTCACCTTCCAAAAATTTTGAGTGGAGTCACTAGAGCATGTACAACCAGCATGTGTCTATGATCGACTACTCAACTAGGTCATAGAACTAGAACAATGTCATTTCCCCAAGGAGATAATGTACCAGGGATTTCTCCCTTGCTACAGGGAAGGAATGGCTACCTTCCATCTATAGGATGGAAGGATAGGTTCCTGGATGGAAATGCAGAAAATAAAAGCAGAAACGAAACTAGACAGTAATGAAAAATAAAAAATAGAGAACCCCTCTGCAAACACGGTTATGGTTCAACTCCAATAACCTGCAAAAACATATCAGAAAACCTGCAAAGAGAAAATGGAAACCTACAAACAAGCAATGGATTAGATAAAAGAAAATACACAAAACAAAACACACATGTATACCTTCTCTTTGGTGCAATGGGCCACCATGCCCTAGCTGGAAGAAGCACCTCTCTCTCTCTTAGCAATGGAGGAGCTATGGCTCAATGGGAGAATGAATGGATGAGAGGGGGGATGTGGGTGGCTTGAGAGACAAAGGGTCTCAATCCATCCATGGGAAGCATAACAGTATGCAAGGGAAAAGTGTTTTGAGAGTGACCCCCACCCCTCTATTTATAGCATTTTTAGGGTTCTAAGCCCTTGGTCAGGGATTTAGCCCCATTTTTGGGATTTTAGCCCCTTCTGCCCTAACTTTAGCTCCTTTTAGGGTTTTAGGCTCCTTTGAGGGGTTTTAGCCCCTTTTTGGAGGTTTTTAAGCTCTTTTGCTCATTCTTAAGCCTTTTTAAGGGTGTGGGGGTCTAATGGGGTGAAATGAGGGTCGTGCATGGGTGTCTTTGGGTGGTGTAGTCCATGTAGAGATGAGTGAGGGATTTTCTGGGTTAACAGATTGCCCCTTGATGTGTGAGGATAGGATCTCATCGTATGGCCGACGAACATCATAGGATTTTCTATGGAGAGGTGGTGCTTCCTAGGATGGGGCATGGTGGCTTTCGGTTTTTGTATTAATATGGTTCTCATCAATGGGTGAGATACAACTAATGTGTGACATGTTATATGGACGAGGTGGGAATTCCCATGCTTGTAACAATATCAAAAGAATAATGTGATCTATTCTCTATAATACAAGAGCTGATCATGCACAACTGATGATACAATAATGGTTGCCTCAATTAGAGGCTGAATACAATATTGATCTGAAGAACTACTACATTGGACCCATGGCACTCTCATGGAATGCTATATCTTCATGACTGATAGCCTGCTGGATCTGGAATGGTACATAGATGTATGGACTCATTGATCAAGAGTCAGAGTCTCTGTGGTACAAGTATGTTGCATCAATCATAAATCTATATAGAAGCATTGTTGGGGCTTCTGAACACTGTCTCCAACGCAACCCGGAAATCACAAGGGACATGAACCTATTTAGGTCCCTCGAATAGACTCATCAATGTGCTAGAGTCAGGTGACATCTAGGGTCTTCGACCAAATACTGCATGGGCCACTACCATGTACGAATCTCAATGGTGCGATGATGTAGCTGGAGTCGAGCATGTGAGAAATAACCATAACGAGAAGCACTAAGGACTCCTCTCAAGTGGTCCAAGGAACACATCAATGACGTTAATGAAACCAAGATACAGGGACCTCTGGGTTTATCCTCTGGAATATGTGTGTTGTCGTCGATAGAGGGAGACCTGCCGTTAGTCAAGGTAATGATGTTTCCTTAACCAGAAGCACGAGGGAGATAACCGAATGATGTGAGACAATCTGTGAACTGACCCACTGAATGGGGGGGAGGAAAATAATTGAGTAGGGGCAGGGGGAGTGTAATAGACTCAAACTTCCTTTGTCCAGAGTATGACGACAGGGCGGACTAGGCAGCAAATGAAAATGACTCATGGGAATGGGATCATAGCTGTAATACTAGGAATGTCACTATAGATGGGAAATACTTCGGGGAGGTAGACACTTTTGATATTCATGGGATCATGGGAAGACACATTGCAGAGTACTCTGAACAAAGGCGACCCAAAGTGGGAATGCTACCAAACTATTTTTTGTGGGGTGGTGTCTAGAGACACTGTTGTGGTATGATCTCGTGGATTTTTGGCGAGCCCGAGAAAGTAAATGCTCGATGGTGCTTTCAATTTTAGAGAGTCTAAAAGCATGAAGAAGACTCCAGTGGGGGCTCTTTTTCATTGGTAGTCTCTTGTGCCCGAAAAAGGATAAAAGTATACATAGGAGAGCTTTCCCATCTTATAGGGGATGAGAGACTTATTTACTGTTGGTAGTCCAATCAGGCTGGGAAAGGTTAAACCTATACTAACTGGACGGTCATTCAGATAATTTTACGAGCATGAACGAAACCAAGTTTTCTCGACATATTTTCTTGATAAGAAGGATGGAAAAGAGCATAACGACAACCCATGGTGAGCTTTTTCGTAAAGTGCGGCCCCTCTACCCGAGAAAGCATAAAATTATGCAGAGGGGAATGGTCTTGGCTTGAATATGCCAAGGTGGTCCTTTTCATTTGATGGTCTACATAGTCTGCAAAAGGAGATAAACGAGACGATGTAGACGCCCTTCCTATACTTTAACGAGCGAGAAAGGAAGTAGCTGTGCTCGGCAATCTTTTCATTCTTTTAGGAGTCAGAAAAGAGCTTAAAAGAAACTCTAGTATGGTCAACTAACTACGGTGGCACAGGCGGTGCCCCATGTCGGGATGGTGGACAGTGGTCCAAAGGTCATCCACACAGTATGGACAGAGCAAGTGGATCTTAAACATACCAATACGTGTGTGGGATAGATCGCAGTAGAGGCTAGAAATTCGGTGTGGTAGAGGCATGCAAACCGAGGTGGCTCTCGGATAGAGGTTAGGAGAGTCGTGTGTGAATTGTGGTGGACGCACTTGACTACATGTGATGTGAGTGCAAGTCTAGAGACAGTTATATGCCAAATACATGCAAAGGAAATGATTCGTCTTCTAAACAATGGTCCAGATATTCTCATGAGGTGCGGTGGATAGAGTAGATAGGTATGTGCTAAAAGAAAATAAAAATGATGTTCCTTAACAGACGGTGGCCCGAGAACCCACATGAGTAGCGGTAGGCAAGTGTGATACAAGTACAGGTCCGCAGACACTTGCATCACCGTGATATGGCTCATAAATTGAGGTAAGTTTTGGGGAGCGGTCCCAAAATTTGTTTGTTAAACATGAGATGATGGTCTCATAAGGAGATAGAGGATGAAATTTGAGCCCAAAGGTGTGAGAGGTGTATCGAACAGGCTCTAGGTGACTTTGATTTAGCAACTGATGGTGCTGCCCCTGAATGGGGGTCTTTGATTTGTGGTAAAAATATTGCAAAACAAAAAAGGGGAAAAATAAAAATAAATAAATAAATACGCTATAAGGGACTCATAGTGGTTATATCAGGCATAGAATCTCTTGAGGTGGATCCCATTGTGTGGCTTCTTCAAGATTCGACCATCTGATTTAGCAAAGAGGTATGCCCCCTTGTTGAGACGAAGGTCATTGGCAAGGCAGGATGAAGGAATCTGGTCTTTTATGGGAAGAATCGATTCCACACTATGATTTAAAGGGAATGGGGTAAAATCGGAGGCATTCTTACAAATATCTCCTTCATCACATAAGTGGTGTCAGGATAGATCAGGTGGATCTTCCATAGCTGACGAGACGGAAGGGAAATTGGTGCTAGAGATCATGTAAATGGTATTGGTTCTGGTTTTGGTGTCCTTGCCCCTAGTCTCTGTTGGAGGAAGAGGGGCAAGCCTAGAGATGGGAGGAGTCTTTGATGGACCTGGAAGTAGGTGTAGCATCATCTCAATTGGATGGACATGATTCAACACATCTTGGGGCCTTAGAGGTAGGGTAGGTGGTTCAAGGTACCACACAGGATCTCCCAATGTGAAATCCTGCAGATTGTGGGTTGCCAAGACAGACTTACTCACGATCCTAGATGGTAGGAAAAGGAAAAGGAAAGGAAAAAGGAAAAGGATCATGTTGATTAGGAATGAACCCCACTGTTTCCCTGGTAATTGGGGTTGAGGTTGCGACTGATATTGCGGTTGTGGATGGAGCTGCGGTTGCGGAAACAACAGACAAGACAGGTCTGATGGACCATTGGTGGTGGTGGAGACAAGAGGGTCAGTAGAACTGGACATCATGTAAATGGACATGGTGTCTGAAGAAGGAGGTGGGGGTGAACCTCTTCGATGAGAGTGATCTCAGATTCAAGGGAATGTTGTTGAAGGTTGGCTAGAGCCATTCGAAACTCGGACAAGTCTTGGCAGTGGTGAGAATAGTGTCCATACAATCCGCAAAGTGCAAAAGCATGGTTTGTTCTTAATGACTTGTTTCTCACTGTTGGCATGCTTGGAAGCTCAACCACAGGGAGGTTTTTGGTTGTATCCATGGCATCCAAATGCGCATGGATTATAGGAATATCAGGGAAATTCTGAGTTGGATGGCCCTGTTCTTCACAAACAATGCAAGGCGGGATCTGTCGAGGTTCAGCAATACCTTTTGCATTCTTTCCCTTGGCCCTTTTTGGGTGGGGCGGTGCGGGTGCAGGTGCAGTGGTTGGTTTTTGCGGGCCGGGTGGAGGATGAGACTCGACCACAATGGGTTGCATGAGAGTTAAGACTACCTGGGGAATTGGTGGTTGAGCTGGTGGATCAAGATACCACACAAGAATTCCCAATGTAAGGTTGGGTAAGTTTAAGGTGACCATTACTGGCTTGCTCATGACACCAGGCGAGGGAAAGAGGAAGGGAATTGTGTGGACTAGAGAGGAGCCCAGATAACTCCATGATGGTTATATGTGGGGATGAGGTTGTGGTTGCGACTGCACATAATGCTGCAGCTACTAATGATGTTGCAGCTGCAGATGGTGTTGTGGTTGCAGTTGGGGTTGTGGCTGCAATTGTTGTTTGGGTGCAGCGATGCTGGACAAGAGCATGCATAAGTCTGCAGTCTCATTTTTTGTCGGTGGTGGTGACACTAAGGGGAAAGGAGCCGTCATGGTGGTATCGACAAATAACCCAGGGCCCACATTTAGCAATGGGGAGGTTGGTATGTTGTCAACCATTATGTTGACCACAGGGACAACATTGGCATGTGTGGTCATCCCTTGCGGATCAATGGTGTTGATCGTAGGGATAACATTGGTGGGTGTCGTTAGCCCTTGTGAATCGTGATAAGTCAGTTGGTCAACCATCACAATTTTCCCTTCATGGGAGAACATCATGAGACGGAAGACAGTTGATGCAACAGCTCTCATGGCATACATATAACTTCTTCAGAGGAGAAGGTTATTGTTACAGATGATTTTACCACACATGGTGAATCACACTTTTATAGCCTTCCCTGTCCCTTTGCAGACTCTTTAGAACCCATGGACCATTTTTGTACCTTTGATGTTTCCAAGATCATCCCTAAAAACATGCTTAACTTGCCATACATGACTTCTAAACCCTTTCTCATGTACATACGCGAGTTTGACCCCTAAAACCACGTACATCGGGATGTGTGCAAAAGGCCAAATTCTTTTGGAGTTTTCCTTGATGTGGATCCAACTCACTTGTCTCCTAGCCTTGCATATGCCTTGAGATCACTCATATTCGACCCTTCATTGTCCCATTGAAGAGCTATATAAGGAACCCTTTGGATACATTGAAGCATAGGAGAATTGAGAGAAAAGAAACTATAGTCCATTGTTGCCAGAGCTTATACTTGAGTTTGCATCCCTTTGTCCCTTGGAGCACTTTTGTGTTCTTCCCAAGCTTGCCTTTTGCTTGTGATCTTGCTATCAAGAGATGGAGGATTGAAGTGGTGGAGGCCCAAGTGGGGGACTCAATTTCTCTGATTCGCAGACGTGCCGACAGAGGTTGTCACTCTTCTAATCTCTGTTTTTATATTAATAGAAATATCTTTTCCTATCCAATAATGTGTGTTTAAATGAGTATTTTATCCATGTATGCTTTTAAATGTTTACATGTTATTAATTATATATGCTAGAGTAGATCTAACACAAATATATATACCCTGCTTGTCTTGTTTACTTATTGTTGAGGAAGTAATTTATCAATACAAGATGGAGTTGGAAAGCTCAACTGGTATCTACATCAACCGTCTAGAATAAGCTATGAATCGAGATCCTTTAGTGTTAGATATTTGGTTTCTCTTGCATATTGGAAAGGATTTATTTTTGGAGTCAAGCTGTCTATTGTGGTACCCCAAGCCATAGGAATTTCTCTCTGTAACAGAATTGGTGACTCCGCTGGGGACGTTCCTTGTTTTTGTTTGGGGTTTGGGGGCACAATGTGCTTGATATTCTTGACTTGCTCTTTGTTTCTCCTTGTTTCTCTGTTTCATTTTATAGTATGTTTATCCATTGAAACTCCCATTTATTGGTTTGACCCTTGGCCTGCTTTTTACCACTGTCTTCTCTGTATATGCAGGTTTTTGGCCAAAAGTCACGTACATACACGGATTTTGCGCCAAAAGTCATGTATACACGCAGGTTTTAAGCTAAAATCCGCTTATACATGCATATTTTTGGTGAAAAGTCATGTATATATGCAACTATTCTTTAAAAAGCCACGTACATCCTCCCTTTTGGTGAGTTTGATGTTGTGGGAAGTCGTTGGGTGGGTTGTGAGTGTGGTTGGGTCTTCCTTGGGTCTGATGTTTTCTGTTGGGTGCTTCTTTTGTGACCAGAGACTGTTTTTTCATTGATTTTTCTTTGAAAGTAGTTTTAGTCATTTATCCTTTTTGTTTTGCCATTAGTGCATTACTCTTTTTGTCTCGGTGTCTTGTTGGGCTTGTGTTTTATACTTGCTGCAGAGACTGAGAGTTTTAGATTACTTTAATTGCATTTTTCATTCTTTTATATTGGAAAATACAATGTAGTTGCACTCTTAGTTGCATATTAGATATGGATTTGAGGAGGTACTTGCATTGGATTGCTTGGATGAGATTTTTATTTAGGATTTCATATAGGAAGGATTTGATTGGAATTCGGAAAGGAATATATATTTATGCATCTCATGTAGTGGCATACCCTATTTTTCATTTGACAAAGATTGCACTTAGAATTTTTTGTTATGGTGTGCATATTTACTTCACTGCTGAGTCATAACTTCATTAGTTGCGCGACCATTTCCATTTAAGTAATTACAACCAATTAAAATCAACGCATAATAAAATGAATTACACTCTTTTCCTTTATAGGGTGCATCAACAAGAATAGGTTTTAGGGTCTTGGAATAGTTCATTGTGAGTAAATTCTCCAAGACCACTAACGAAACATTTATGTGTCTATCCAGGTGAGAGAGTGAAATTCCTTTGTATAATTAGTGTTTCTCAGGATCCTCCTCTTACAAGGGAGTTAAGCACGAGGCAATGTGAGCGGTTAATGATTGGGATGACCCCTGGTCATAACTGAGTAGCACCGGAGATATTTCCAGGATTGTATTCGTATCTGGGGGCTCTTTCGATAGTTTTGGGCTTTGCTACCCTGCCCATATGGTTGATCCTGCCTGTGACTATTCTCCTAAGCATCAGTTATATTGAGGTGGCCTTAGTTGCCTTACCTAGGTTATTGAATGGGTACTTCGTGGAGGTTATTCTGCAAGTTTCTTGGCTAGGTAGAGGTCGAACAGCACAGTCGCTTTATGTGTTGAAGATGAGGTCCACTATAATTGGTTACGTACCTCCACTTGTAGTGTATGGGAGTTTCAAGCCTCTCCTAGGCGAGACATACCTGCTGCATTTGGGAGCTCACATATCCTCCCCTTGGTTTGCTTGTATTTTGCCTATAGATTTTCTTACGAGTGTGCTCTTTGTGTGCTAGTTGGCCTTTGGGATCATGGTTACTTGAGTATATTTATGCTCTCTTGAGTTTCGGTCCTTTTATTTTTGGCATGCCTGGTATCCTATCACCCATCCTTGGTCCTAGTATGAACCCTGGTGTCAGACTTGGGGGCATCACAACCCCCTACCGTGCTCATAGATTTGGGAGTTGTCACATTCTGCCCTCTACTCCATTTATGGAGGATGTTGACTCCCTTCTCTTGGTATTTACAACGATGGTCACCCTCATGGGGGTCGTATTGGATGCGTGAACATTGGGTCTACACCTTACTTTCATTTTTATGTCCCATCATTCACTGCATTGGTTCCTTTAGGTGTGGTTGTCATGATCATTTCTCCCTATATCCTATAGTTTGGATTCTTTATTGACTATTTCGGGTTGTTTTGGACTAATATGGTTGTCATATAGGGTCCAGATTTTTGTACACTCTCTCCGATGTTTCAACCCATTCGTTCCTATCACAAGTATTATGTTTGAACTGGCATATAGGTTAGGATATCACATTCACTTGCACTTATGCATTGCCTTATGACCATTCCATGTTAACCTTAGGTACGAACCCATTCCATGGTATCACGGAACCTTCATGCTACTATTAGAAGTGATATTATGTGAATGGTAGAGCTTTCCTATGCATGGGTGTCATAGTTATCTCCCTTTTGCATTTGGTACCCATGCTGTGAGTCCTCTCTTAGGTCTGGGAGTCCCTTTTAGTCCTGCCATGTCCTTGAGCAAGATCTTCATAATCCTCTTGAAATTTATGGTGGCCATTTGCTCGGGACTCCCTTGTATATGTCAAGTTGTAATTGCATTATCATGAGCTTTTCCTACCTCATTGAGGCTTATGCCGGCTTCCCTGACTTTGAGTATCAGCCATATATCCTGAGCTTGTCTCCTGTCTAGCCATGCAGAGCCATTTTATATATCCTTTGCAGCTTGATTCCCAATTTTTACCAGGAGGGGACTTTCCCCCGAGTGTCACTATCCTACACATGTATCCTTGCATTGAGAATAGGTATGTTCCACTGCTGGGAACTAGTTTGTTTACCCATTTGACACTCATCTCCTCCTATTCTGTAACTTTAAAGTGATTTTATTCTTTTTCAATATTTTCAAATATTTGAAAAAGTCCAAAAAAAAATTAAAAAACGAAAAAGCCAGACAAGGAAAGATGTTATCTTTGGCAGCTGTCGAGTCGTGTCGCCTTCGAACAGAGCACTGTATATCACATCCGTTGGTTGGGTTAATAGTTTTACTTTAGGATCTGTACTCATCTTTTTGAGTTTATCTCCACCGACTAGTTAAGCTTCCAGTCCCTATGGATCCTCTGTCGATGCCTCCTATGTCGCAGAGATGTCCCAGTTTTGTATATCGAGTCTATGCTGCCTACATTGAATCACCATTCTCCTTTATGCTCTTGTTCGAAGGAATTTGAAACCTGAGTCGGTCACTCCTCATTTATCTTAACTTTGCATGTCAGCCATTCTTGGTACAGTTACTAGTTCATGCACCTTATGATCGAGTTCTTCCATATTATACAACCTTGCTGAGTACCTCGAGTTGGATGATGGGGGATGCCTTAATGCCCTCCTTCCAGCGGATTTCATCCCATCGAATTCAGATCATTTATTCTGGGATTGGAATCTAGAGTCATTTTTGAGTGCCTTGAGACTTGCAGTCATCAGTGGCAGGTTCTCTCGCCATCGACAGTTTTTTGGGAATACATCAATGTCCCCTGATCGATGGATTCTCTCAAGTGTTCGACCTTAACACATTTATTCACACTTGTAGTTTTCACTCTAGTACCTTTATTCCCATTATCATTATCGATGGGTGATCTCGTGTCTGTTAACAGTATACATCCATGACCGGTAATCAGACGGTGGAATACTATGTTCGACCTTGACACTTCTATTCACATAGTAGGACATGTACTCGTAGCGGTTTATGTAGAATACCTTCTAGATTGGTGGCATCTCTTATATGCTACCTCATTGATCATGCCAGTGTTCATGATATTTCATCTCTCGTGACTTGATTCCAGTATATGTCAGACATTTCCAGCCATTATGGAGATCTTGATCCATTGTATATCTTCATCCATTATGGAGATCATGATCCTTTGTATATCTTCATCATGGAGATTCTGATCTATGTATATTGTACGTGGCGATGACCACTCATGTCATATTTTGTATCATACCTATTCATGGCCATTGTACTCTTATGTATCCGGGACTGCTATATGTACTTGCAATTATGTGCAGAGTTGTATCATTGTATTATGTTGATTGGGTGGCTGGTTCTTCCACTGGGTTCTTCATCACTCCACTTCTGGGATGGACTTATAATGTATTTCGGCCATCGTATGACCCCTCTAACCTCACACATTAGGGGGCATCTATTACAGCTGATTTTACCACACATGGTGAATCGCACTTTTATGGCCTTCCATGTCGCTCTACAGACTCTTTAGACCCTATGGACCATTTTTGTACCTTTGATGTTTCCAAGATCATCCCTAAAAACATGCTTAAATTTCCATATGCGACTTTTAAACCCTTTATCGCGTACATACGTGGGTTTGACCCCTAAAACCGCATACATCGGGATGTGTGCAAAAGGCCAAATTATTT
Organism: Pseudotsuga menziesii; assembly: GCA_001517045.1. NCBI lineage: Eukaryota > Viridiplantae > Streptophyta > Pinopsida > Pinales > Pinaceae > Pseudotsuga > Pseudotsuga menziesii. Next base: position 1,014,048 of record LPNX010228760.1, on the reverse strand, counting down.
TGGATTTTTCCTAGATGTGGATCCGACTCACTTGTCTCCTAGCCTTCCATATGCCTTGAGATCGCTCAGATTTGACCCTTCATTTCCCCATTGAAGAGCTATATAAGGAACCCTTTGGATACATTGAAGCATAGGAGAATTGAGAGCAAAGAAACTATAGTCCATTGTTGCCGAAGCTTATACTTGAGTTTGCATCCCTTTGTCCCTTGGAGCACTTTTGTGTTCTTCCCAAGCTCGCCTTTTGCTTGTGATCTTGCTATTGAGAGATGGAGGATTGAAGTGGTGGAGGCCCAAGTGGGGGAATCAGTTTCTCCGATTCGTAGACGTGTTGACAAAGGTTGTCACTCTTGTAATCTCAGTTTTTATATTAATAGAAATATCTTTTCCTGTCCAATAATGTGTGTTTAAATGAGTATTTTATCCATGGATGCTTTTAAATGTTTACATGTTATTGATTATATATGTTAGAGTAGATCTAACACAAATATATATAGCATGCTTGTCTTGTTTACTGATTGTTGAGGAAGTAATTTATCAATACAAGCTGGAGTTGGAAAGCTCAACGGGGATCTACATCAACCATCTAGAATAAGATATGAATCGAGATCCTTTGGTGTTAGATATTTGGTTTCTCATGCATATTGGAAAGGATTGATTTCTGGAGTCAAGCTCTCTATTGTGGTACCCAAAGCCATAGGAATTTCTCTCAGTAACAGTTATAGTCCAATTGAGCGTTGACAACCTTTATGTCAATCAAAACTATCTTCCCAGCTAATGTGATGGGGACATGGGGGAGGATTCCTTGGGCTTTAGTGGGATGGTCGTCATAAGCCCATAGATTTGTGGATGATGGTTGCAAAATTGGGGATCCAAGTTTTCTCCAGACTAGGGTAGACATAACGCACGTGGATTCCCCCTCATCCACTATGCATCGGTGCACAACCAAATTTTGAATAGACATTGGGATTTGAAAGGAAATGGTTGATGGAATTCGTGGTTCTCCATTCTCTGTGTCAAATGTGATCAACTTGGAGTCAGCGGGGTCTATGGCCCCAAGGGCGGCTAGTAAGGCTTTTCGCTGCACTAGGCACGTTTTGAGTACCTCAAGGGCGGACATGGCGGTTGGTGTTTGGGCCAAATCATCCACGATGTTGTACCTGATAGCATCTCTAGCCGTGGTGTTATTGGCAACCCTGCGTATGGGGGGGCATGGAAACGGGGGTAACTGAAGAGGTAAATTGACTATTTTATACATTGATGCCGCTGATGGGTAGGTGGGTTTGGTGTTGGCTCTGTACTGATTATGTCTGGTTTGTAAGTTGACCTCTTTAGTTGTCATAGCTAGTAGGTGGTAGACACCTATTTCTTCCATGCGAGGTGCCCCCAGAGCGTTGGGATTAGGTTTGGGAGGGGGTACGGTTGCCACCAATCCTTGGACTGGTAATGGGTTTTGAAGCACCATAGGAGGAGGTCCTTGTGGTCTTGGGTTGGGTTGGGCTTGGTTCGTAGTGTTGGTGGCCTGTTGGACCTTGTTTCGAATGGCTTGCTTAGCATGACCCATGAGGGGACACTCAAATGTGTAGTTCCCATAGACCTCACAGAGTGTGCATGGTTGGTTTGTGCATAACGGGGCATTGCGTCTTGGTGCATTTGGTTGTGGAGGATTTTGGGATGGCTGGTTTGTCGCAGCATTATTGGGAGGGTTGGGTTGTTGACCACCTCCCTACAGTTGATTGTTGCCTTGGTTTGGGGGTCAGTTATTACTAGCTTTCCCTTGTTTTTTATTGGGGGCTGGCTAGTTGGGACAGTTTTGTTGTGCAAACACTTGTCCCAATGGAGTGGGTGGATCAGAGGCAGGGGATTGAACTACTTGTACTGGTGGTGCATAGTAGATTTGGGTGGGTGGCAGTGCCAAAAACGTGGGCATTTGCCCCGCGTATTGCTATGTTGGCCAAGCCATGTCCTGAGCCTGTTGCAGTGGCATAGGTTGTGCATAAGAAGTTGTGGCTTCGGACTGGGACATCATTCTTGCATAGTCCGGACTTTGGTTTTGGTAGGAAACACTAGCAGTGTTGCTTGGTTGTGGTGGTATTGTAGGTGGTGTTGGATAGTGTTTTGGTTGGTGGGAGACTGAGCCTATGATGTCGTCTGCAGCATGGGATGCCCACAGTACATCCCGGTAGTAGGTACCTGCACGGGGAGCATCTGGAATGACAGTGTAAAGGTACCCAGATTGTGCATAAATAAGATCAAACTGCTGGGCTTTCAGGATGGATTCCTCTTTGCATTGGGGACGTTTCGATGTGATGTCCTTTGCTATAGGTGGGAGCAAGGTTTTGAGGAACCAATCTAGGAATATCCTGTCATCAAGTTGGATCATACACAAACTACGATGTCGTCGCCACTCATGGATGTGGTTAGTTATGTGGGTCGCAGTGTTCTGGAGGAAAGATAACAAGATCTCCACCCCTTCGTCGTATCTGAAGAGGAGTTGGAAATATTACGGGAACATGAAAGACAGGGAGTTGAAATCTGGGTACTTGGCTTATGGGAGCTCAATGTACCATTTGGCTGCGGCACCTATGAGGGTGCACTGGAATAGCCTTAGCCTGATCAAATCATCTACGATGATGTTTGATGAGCACCATAGATGAAACATCATGATGTGGTTTTGGGGGCACTCCTCTGCCTTCCCTTCAAACTTGGGAATGTCTGAGGGAATTTTGGTTGGAATGGGAGGCCAAAAAGCTTGATGGCGGATAGGGTCATTTGTTAACCAGGCCAAATCAGGCAAGTTAAGATGTGCCATGAAAGGGAGGTTTGACCCAAGGTTGATGTGAGATGGGGTAGCCATGGTGGTGGGGTTTGCAGGTGCATAATGCACCTGCATGGCTGGGGGTACTTGTGGTGGAACCATTGTGGATGGGCCAATGCCCCCAAGTGTGGTGGGGGGGACAATGTGGGTGGAAGGGCCATTGCCCCCATGTATGATAGGAGGGGTAATGTAGGTGGGAGGTCCACTGCCCCCCTGTGTGACAGGAGGGGCAGTGTATGTGGAAGGGCCACTACCCCCGTGTGTTGCAGGTGGGACAACTTGGCTTGTCACTATGGGTGGTGGTAGCTGACTTATCACAGTTTGCATAACCATGCTAGGGCCACCTACAAGGTTGTTGGTGATATTTTGTGGTGTGGACATGGGTCCACTAGCGATTGCTATGCCGGAAAAAGGATCCGGGCTTGCACCAACCATGGGGCTTGATGGTGCAGTGTGCGGGTCTAGTTCAGACTGATATGGGTCTGAATCTGAATCAGAGGCTATGTGGCCTTCTGATGGTGTGAGAGGTTGTTGAGAATGGTCTCGACGGTGTCAGTTCAATGACCCGAATTGTGGCGGTTCACCTCTTAGGCATGAGGAAGAGTGTGAGGGATCAATTGTGTTAGATTTGTGTATCAAACTAGTGGGAATGATTTTTTGGACCCCAATTTCAATGGCTTCCTATTGGTTGTAGGTGGTCACTCGGCCACCATGACTGCAAGAAGACAGTGGTTGGCTTTTTCTTCACAGGCGTTCTACTCAATCGGTGGGGGTCGTTGCCCGTTTCACTTGGCAATTCCTCTCAGTGGCCAACTACTTTGGGTTTCCCGTGGTACTCCTCACAATGAATTTTTGGGCTGAGCCCAAGTACTTCCCATGGTTAAGGCAGTCAAGGACTTATGTCCTCAAAGACTGCATATTTTTTACTTAGTGTAAATTTGTAAATTTTAGTGGCTCTCTCAGCGTCATGAACTGAGTTGGGTTGATTTACATGGTATGGTGTGTATGTCTTTCTATTTTTCTATTATCTGGTGGCTGCAAATGGTTTATGAATATTTCATAGAGTTAATATCATTGTGGATGAAAGCAGTAAATAAATAGAAATTTTGTAGACAGATACCATTTTTTACCCTGAATTGTGATGGCCTAACTAGGTGACTACCTTACACCTATATTATTCTTCAACCAGGAGAAGGTGTTGGGCTCTCAACACAATGGGACTAAGCCCATCTGCAGATCCAAAGCTCACCTCCTAGATTCAAGGTTGGTCAACAGGGAGGACACTGAGTGTCGTGAGAAGCCCTCCTTCTCTACCCCCTCTACCTTCCAAGTCACCCATTTTTAGTGGCTTCGAAAAATAATAGGTGAAGTGCCTATTACTATATGAGCTTCACCCTTCGTCTTATCCCAGAATACCCCAAAGGTTGATGATTGGGTAGAGGAGGAAGGGCTAGAAAAGATGTTAATTTCAACTTAAGAATTGAAACCTACAGTAATTTCTTGATTAAAGCTTTGAATAGATTCATTAATCAATTAGCCATTCAATTTAACATTGGTTTACACATGCTGTAATAAAATGAACAAGTACTGAAAGGAAACAGACACAGTTTTGATGGACAGAGGCGGATGAGCCACACTAACAGTCCTTAATTATTAAAATCCCAATTCTGAGTGATAGATCGCATGTTTCGAGTCAAATGTGGCGAGGGGGTCACCAAATTTTTCCAGAAATAGGCGAGGGGGTCGCTCAGATTTTACAGACAGAAGCAGTATGTCTATCTGAAGGAAGTCATGCATTTTGAGGGAAAAAGGGTGACCTAGTCACACCTGTGAGGCCCAAATGAGTGACATGGTCCCCTGTTTAGGCCCGATAAGTGTGACCTACTCCGGAAAGGAATAATTTTTTACCCAAGTCAAATCCGACCGATAGTAAACTGTATTGTGGCCAAATGGACTCGGATTTGCATTGTGGAGGCTTGACAGTAACAGATACTGGAAATCAACTAGATTTTAAAGTATATTTAATAGAAAATTAACCTAGGGCACACACTAAAATAAAACTTGAATTTTTTTTTAAAACAGACCCAGGGATCCTGTGGGATCGACCCAGTATGGTCACCAATTCTATAGCAGGGATTTCTCCCTTGCTACAGGGAAGGAATGGATACCTTTCATCTATAGGATGGAAGGATAGGTTCCTGGATGGAAATGCAGAAAATAAAAGCAGAAATGAAACTAGACAGTAATGAAAAATAACAAATAGAGAACCCCTCTGCAAACACGGTTAGGGTTCAGCTCCAATAACCTGTAAAAACATATTAGAAAAACTGCAAAGAGAAAATGGAAACCTACAAACAAATAATGGATTATATAAAATCAAATACACAAAACAAAACATGCATGTAAACCTTCTCTTTGGTGCAATGGGCCACCATGCCCTAGCTGGAAGAAGTGCCTCTCTCTCTCTCTCTTGGAAATGGAGGAGCTATGGCTCAATGGGAGAATGAATGGATGAGAGGGGGGATGTGGGTGGCTTGAGAGACAAAGGGTCTCAAGGCATCCATGGGAAACATAACAGTATGCAAGGCAGAAGTGTTTTGAGAGTGACCCCCACCCCTCTATTTATAACATTTTTAGGGTTCTAAGCCCTTGGTCAGGGCTTTAGCCCCTTTTGCCCTAACTTTAGCTCATTTTATGGTTTTAGGATCCTTTGAGGGGTTTTAGCCCCTTTTTGAGGTTTTTAAGCCCTTTTTCTCATTCTTAAGCCTTTTTTAGGGTGTGTGGGTCTAATGGGGTGAAATGAGGGTCGTGCATGGGTGTCTTTGGGTGGTTTAGGCCATGTAGAGCTGAGTGAGAGATTTTTTGGGTTAACAGATAATAGCAATTATTCCTCGGCAACGGCTCTAAGATGTTATCATCCAATAAATTTCCTATGGTTGTGGTAGGAGAATCACTGGGGTAACCATTTCAAACCAATCTTTAGGCTGTATTCTAGCCTATGCAGTCAGAGAGGGCTCTCTCTTTATCACAAGGTCATTCACATATATATTTGGCTTTAAACAAGTGTTTGGAAGGATAGATTTCTGAGAGGAAGGCTTGTTTGGATTTTAAAGAGTGTAATACAAACAGATATTAAATACCATTGGGAAATGGAGTCAAAACCCGCAACAGTCAAGGGCTTACATCATAATGACTAGTGATAACCTTCGCAATCTGATGCAAAATGAGTGTTAATATTCAGTGAAATATCTTTGAGAGATGGTAGAGGGAAATGAGAAGAATCCCAATGAGACAGGAGGCATATATCTATGGATGAATCTCTTGAAACACCTTTAGCATAAGAAATGGTAAAGGATGATAACTGAAATGGATCATCTAAGAGAGAATGAATTCCAAGACATTTCCCATAAACACATAACAAACATGTTATCTTATGTAAGGAGCACTTAACAGAGAATGAATTCCTTGCATACAACTAGAAACACATTAGCAGAAACTACACAAACATGGACATGAATCATACAATGGAACATAGACTGAACATTGAACACCATGATGAATCTTAGACACTCATGAAACACTTTTCATTAATACTTCCAATAATGTTGCAGAGCTACAAAACCAAGAATAGAGGCTTCAAAATATGAATGTCGAAACCCGCCCCTCTTGTTCCTCTCTTGACGCTATATTTATAGAGTACTAAGCTCCCGAGACCAACCTCGAAACAGAGCCAAAATCAGTTCTAATACGGGAATAAAAAATGCACACATAAAATCCTAACAAACTCTGATCTGGTAGATTCGCCATGATCACAAAACAAATCAGGAAAGCAAGTTGGGATGCATGTGGTGGATCAAAAAGGAAAATTTGACACCTGGGAGTTAGGATCACTTGATGAAAATGACTATTTAGACCATCTCTGAATGACCTACAACAATTTCATTCATCCTTCTATCTCCAACCAGCAAAATCATTCTGGACCGTGGATCTAAAATCCACCTCGATCTCCACTATTAAAGTTTGTTGCGCCTACCAGACTTCGTCAATCAGGAAATCTACTTACCTCATGCACATGTTTCCCTTTTTTGTATTGTCGATCTTAGACAGAAAATTTCCCAGCCGTTGATCTGAGATCAAGCTGATTCTGTGGAAAGCAGAAGTCAGGATTTATGCCTTCACGATGCTAAATTTTTATATTTCCACTTTCCACCTTTATTCTCCCTTCCAGGACGTTGATCTAAGATCAAAGGTGTGGAAGCTTTTTGGATTGTCGATCTTGCGGATCACAGAGAGCGGGATTCTAACTTTTTTACGACCAAATTTATTATTTCCACTTTCTGATTCCGCCTTTATGCTCCTTTCCGGGCCGTTGGTCTATGTGGAAGCTCTCTGAACCATAGATACTGTGAATCATGGAAAGTAGGTTCACCAACCTTACGATTGAAATTTCTCCCTTTCCTTCTTTCTCCTTTTTTATTACACTAAATAGCGGAAAGGGAACTTGGATTCTCCATCTTTCCTTACCAAAATTTCTCTTTTTCTGCTCCCTATTTTTCCTTGGCGGGAATTCTGGTCAGATTCTAAACTTGATCAGTTTTCTCTTAGTTAGGCATATTTCCAAGGTCACGCCTAAGGATTTTTTTTAACTGTTTTCTTCACTTTTAACCAGGAATGGATCCTTCAGAACTTGCTCAGCACTTACTCAGGTTATATGACATGTCAAAATTTTGACCTTACGCATCCTTTTCATTAGATTAACCTTTTGCAGAGGAATTAGTGTAGATGCATTTGTAAGAATCTTCAAATTTAGCACAGGTGCTAATAGTAAGTACACCAGCTAGTTTGTACTGTAAATTTTGTAGAAAAGTAGGACACGATGAGAAATATTGTGGAGCACTTCAACTACTTGTTGGCTGGAAAAACAAATCCTAGGACAAATTACGGAAAGACATCCCACACACTCAACTTAATGCAATATTGTATGTGTTTAAAGTAATTGTCCTTCACAGGATTAAGGCCCTGCTGCCTGTATGATGTGCTCTCAGAATAGAGAGTCTCTCTAAGGTGTGTGTGTGGTACATTTACTCAAACCAAACTGCTAACAAATCAAAGAAATTTAACCTAATGACTAACTAATGCTAAAGATTATCTTAAGCTAAATGCATAAAATAGTAGCTCCTAATTCTATTCTATGATAACCTAAATGCAGACTACCTATCTTGGCCAAGAGCATGAGTTAAAATTAATATTAATTCAGCTTGCATTTAAAACATAAACATATAATAATTTAAATTGAAGAACATTCTCACAATCAAACTATTATATGCTAATAAAAAAAAACTTAAAAACTCTTACAAATTAACGAATTAAGATCACAAAATAAAAATGTTAGATGCTTTTAATTCTGCAAACTAAAGCAATATCAGCTGATAGATCAAATGCAACAGAAATCACTATCTTTCAAAATAAGTTTTAAAAGACTCAGATCATAAGAAATGAAGCATAAACTAAAAGCAAATTTTATAGTTTGCTTCAATCCCACATAATATAATGATGAACAGAATAAGTAATCTAGTTCAATTTCTCCATAAAAGAAATTTTACAAAGCTGTGAGAACAGGTTCCAATGTCCATTCAAAGCACCATAGCTTCAAAATAGTTTTGATGTATCATCCTTAGGAAACAGCTCTGTTTCTGGTTTCATGAGAAAAACTTAGTTCTACATAGGAACAAGAAAACAAAACAGAAACAGAAACACAGTCTTCTCTCTAGTTTAGGGAGATCATCCCTAACAGAGAAACTTACAGAAAAATGGAAAAATAAGTTCGTCCAGTTTCCTAGGACATTCCCCTACCATGTGTAGCCCTCTGGTAGTGTTTAAATAGGCAAAATAAAAACAAACAGGAAACTGAAAGGCGAACTGACTCTCCTAGTTGGCTGCAACTTAAAAAAACGTGTTCAAAGAACCAAGAAAATATCCCAAATGGTTCAACCTTTTCATCAAATTCCACACAAGTCTGGTAAATGGGTGTATTCTTCCAAAAACCCATGTTTTGGAATTTCGATTCTCACTTTTATTTGCCTACAGTTTGCTGCAGAAAATCATCTCCTGAATAATGACAGGAATCTGACAATCTTCTCAAAACTTTATGAAATGCTCTCCCTCTACACCATTTTTGGGAGTCTATCTTATCTGTATCCTTGGTTGATATTCTGCAAAAAACAACGAATTGATGCAACCTATTGTTTGTCATTTTCTTTACGTCCAGGATTGTATTAGATCTCCATCATCTCCTGCTTTAATAATCTTAATATGGCATGAGGACCAGTGGATTCGTAACGTGACTTCTCTTTAATGCTGTTGAAATGTGGATGAAATTATCCTTTATTTTTGTATATCGTGGAAATAGGAATGATGCGTTCTTTAAACCTGCCATAAAAATACAAACAGAAATTAATAAACACATTATCAAAAACCATAGATCGCTAATAAAAAACAGTTTTGACATTGAAAAATATTATTTTTTTGTTTTACAACTCCTTGGCATAAAATCAGTGATCAATTGAAACTATCCCAACAATTAGAGGCGTAATTATCTCCACGATCTAGTTAAGAGCTCTTTAAAACTTTAATTCATGTGGAATAGTGTCTACGAAAATCACGACAAACTTATAAAGGTGAAATTTTATGTTTGACGTGGTGATAGCCTTGATAACATTTGTTTCTTGCATGTTGGTATCCACGTTAATGTTTATACAACAATGTTGGCTTTGTTTTAGCAAACAAATACTCCTTGGACGTTGCAATCTATTTCTCATGGTATATTCTGCATGATTTCTTGACAACCATTTCATAAACAAGTGTGATTCTCCTATTTGAAATACTGAGCTCCGAGCATATACTTAAGGAAGTTGTTTTCATGTTGATTCCATACTAATTTCACGCTTATTGGTGTAACAGTAAGAACAGATGTAATATATCCCTTCCATTTTAGCTAACACCAACCAATACTATGTTACCAATTAAATCAAATTCAATAATCTCTGATTTTTTCGATGTGCCAACTTTCCCCAATTAATAATTTTAATCAATGAGAAACTTTCTTAAATAACCAAAAGAATAGGTACAAAGTTTGCATCATCATTTACTTTGGAAGAGAAGACTTTACTATTAGAAATTTCCATTCGAAAAACTCAACCATTAACGTTTTAATACATAAAACATATATCTTTCATAGAAATGATCAAATAACACTGTATTAAAGGTTGGAAGCTTTGTATCAATTAAAATACCAATGTGAAAACATGAAGTTTGGGATAAACATACTTGTTGGAAATTGACTAAGTATTAATATTATATCTTGATTTTGTTAAATTCACTATGTTTTCTTGTTTATAAACATTTATATATAAAAGAAAATGAAAAACATATATAAATAAATTTCAATGTTTCAATTTTGTTCAAAGTTTTAAAAAAAATGAGATTCTAAAACTTAGTTGAAAATTAAAACAATTTATTTGTTTTTCATATTACTTATTTTAATATAAAGTATTCAAAACAAAGAAATATGGAAGTATACTAGGACCTCTTATTAAAACTTGAATATAATCATGAAGATCTATAAATGATAAAATATTTCAAACAATATTTAAGTAGTTTAAAACTTCATGATATGAAGTATAAGGGGATCCTAAATCAAAATATTATTGAGAAAAATCAATCCAACTAAGGCAAGTTGAGATACCAACTCACAGAATAAGTAGCATAAAGAGTGAAATATCGAGAAAGAAGACGATAAAATTACCCTCCCAAATCAAGCAAGATAAAAGAAAATTAAGAGTCAAGTATTTACAAAATTCTAATGGGGGAGCCTTTATTTTTTGCAAAATCAAGGGGAGTTGTTGGGGTGCCAACACTACTACAAGAAAATACAGTGGATAACTACTTGATGAAGAATGATGAGAAGATGAGAGATGAATGAGCACAGCCTCAGTATCATCCTGCTCAATATCCACCAACACAATTTCAACAACCACAATATCCTCAGCCACAATATCAACAAAATCAGTATCTGCCACATCAACATTACCCTCAATCAAGGCAGGGTGGAAATTTTCGAGTTCGACGAAAACAACAAGGAGGAGGAGGATTTGGTCGAGGAAGAGACCAAGTCATATGTTATAACTGTGGCAACCAGGACACATTTCCCAATATTTCCAAAGTCCTATGAAGGCATATACATACTGTAAATCATTTGACCACAATGTCAAACAATGTCTGCAATTGATTGTGAAATGGCAAGCTTAAACTGTGGGAAATGCCAATCCTACATAGAATCTGAACCAGAACCAAAACCAAAACATTCAAATGATTTATACTAAGTCGAGAGAACCAAATATTGATGTTGTTACAAGAGGAGGTGATGCGACGGTAGCAGACCAAAATACACACCAAGGACAACTGTAGGTGAAACTTGCAGCACAAAAGAAAGGCCCATTATACGTCCAGAAGGAGAAGGAAGTCTTCTTGGATGTGTGACAAGGATTTTTTGATACCAATCAAGCATTGACATCTCGACAAGTAAAGGTGATACCCTAAATATTTGAACAATTACTCAGGAAGAAACCATTGAAAAAGGTTAGTACGATTAAAGAATTTTTCAAAATTTGGTTAGCATTAATCCATGATAGGGGTGTTGTCATAGAATTGAAAACACTCATAGATGAATCTCCAGAATACCTGTGACGTGAAAAGAGAATTAACCATGTCAAGAAAAGATTAAAAACGGGTCACAAAGTGTGAATGACTCCGTAGATAGGAGATTATGATATGGATTATATCATTTTTTATCTGGGCTCTAATGTCAATATCTTGATAAGATAGACATAGGAAAACATGAATAAATCATGATTGGATTGGTCTCCCATTCAGCTAAGGATAGCGAATCAGTCAAAGGTTCTACCCATTGGTCGATTGAATCAAGTACATGTCGAAGTAGAAGGCTCAAGTACATACGCAGACTTTGAGGTGATAGACATTGTTGATGATACAAACCTATATCCTGCAGTTTTGGAGATTGATTGGGTGATAGATAATCATACCATAATTAATTTTAAGAAAATAATCTTTTCATTTGAAGATTCTGAGACAAGGGTGGTCGCGCCAATTGATATGCTTGAAGGGCATAGATATCTTGAGCCAATGAATAGTGAAGGCCAAGGTAGTTACCTAGACTAGCTATATTGTTAGAGCATAATCCACCTTAGTACCATAGTATTATACCTTAGACATATTTTATTTGCATTCATGCAGTGATTCCAGGGTTTAGACTTAGGGAAATTGGTCATTTATTGATAGTTGAGGTGCTCCTAGTTTATCATTATGCACATGTGAGGTGCTCCAAGTTGATCATTCTAGCAACCCAAGTGCCCACATTGATTACAGTCAACCAGTATGTGATCCCCTTCCCCAATTTCATGTATTTGGTTTGACTTGAGGTGTTAGTGCTTGGTTTAGGTGATTTTTGGCCTTCCTTGGGCATTTATTGCCATCCTAGAGCCACTCTGACTCACCCATGTGCTCACCCATGCCTTTCATACCTCCATTTATACTCTATAATTCCTTTCCCATTTTCACATATGCATTTGTGGCCATTTGGGATGATTAGGAGGCTCATTGGTCCACCTAGGGGGTTTGAAGGTCAAATCTAGAGTTGACACTTGTATGCATCCAGATGGCATCCAAAGCCTCATGATTTTTCCCTATTGTACTATATACTTGTTCTAGACATAGTTACATGTTGGACAATCATAATAATATATGTTAGTGACCTCATGTGTGTATGTAATTTTCAGTCTTTCAGCTATTTTGTGCATGTTTTACATACAATATCGAATTGTGAGAGTTTATTTGGATCCTAGATCAATATATGAATAAATTATCACATGGTATTATGGATATTTGTAGTTGAAAATCCATTTCATAGTGTTTTATTTTGTTGTTTAAGAGACTTTCCAGATAGATTCAAGTGTTTTTCATTGCAGGTACATTCAACAATTTGTCACCAAGAGCGCACAAACAAAATGGAGCAGACCCATGTTTTGTTGTCTCCATTCAACTATTTTGAATGGAAGTCTAATATGGTGATTCAGCTGTGGTCGAAAGGCCTATACAGGGTCACCATGGGGACAGAGGCTAGACCAAACTCTGTTGTTGAGAAATCGAAGTTATTCAACGAGCTTGAGGAAGCATTTGGAATGCTTTGTCTCAGCATTTCAAGAGACTTGCTATTTCATTTATATAATATAACATCTTCCAAGGAAGTATGGCTAAAGCTTGAGGCATTGTTTGGGAAGAATGATGAAATGAGAGGTCACCAGCTCGAAAATGAGCTCATCTCCCTGAGTCCTACTCATTTTGAGATAATCCAAGATTTCTTCACCAATTTCAAGTCATTGGTACTTCATATTAAGAAATGTGGCATCAAAAAGAAGGATGATCATATCATACTCTCCATACTTTCGAAGCTATTTCTAGAGTACTCTATGTTTATAAGCACATTTCACTCAAGCAAGCTTGCAGCTTGAAACTGGAAAATGTCATCACTAGATAACTTCATAAAGTCACTGACTCAAGAGCAAGATAAGCTAGTGCAAATGGGAACTATCAAATCCAGTAAATACCAAGCTCTTACTACAGTAGTTTCGAATCCATACAAGGGCAAGAAGAAAGCCAAGGATTCGAGGCAGCAAGACCAAAAGAAGCAAGACAGACACAAATATTAAAATGGAGGTTCGAATCCTTGTAAGGTCAAGGACAACAAGAAGCAGGAGAAGACCAAATTCACCTACTGTCACAAAGGGTGGAATCCAGAGAGTGCATGTATGAATAATACCATATACAAGATGGTGCATCTGTTGGAGAAGAACAACATCCCATTGCCTAAGGACGCAAGGAAGAAGGATGGAGGTTCAGGCTATGGCAATAAGGAGAGGTCCCATGCATTGCATTAGAGGAAATTTGAGGTCTAAAATGGGCCTCCTAAGGAAAATAATAAAATAGTAGTTAAAATAATAAAATAATATTTATTAATATTTTAGGAAGAAAGAAAAAAACTATTATTTTTGTTTGTATTTTCAACATATATCCTTGTGTGTTTACTGAAATTTCGATCGGGAGGGCTCATTGGATGTGGAATTTATTTCCACATTCAACGATTACTCACACTGCATATTTTTGACAGACCCATTTACCCAAAAAATAAGAAATACCTGAAAAAACTTGATGATGATGTCAAGTAACGAAACCGCATACTTTTGGCAGACCCTGCTACCCGAAAAAAAAGAAATACCTGAAAAATGATGTCATCATCATGTTTTTCAAGTATTTCTTGTTTTTGGGTAGCAGGGTCTATCAAAAGTATGCATTTTGGGTACTTGTTGGATGCCGAATTAAATTCTGCATCCAACGAGCCCTCCTGATCGAAATTTGAGTAAACACACAAGGATATATGTTGAAAATACGAACAAAAAAATAGTTTTTTATGACAAATATGTCAATTCAACCATTATGGTTGACTCATTTTAATGAAATTCTATTGGTTCTTGAATTCCTACTCACAAGAATTTATTGTTGCCTCGTTTTCTTATAAGGCCCATTTTAGACCCCAAATTTCCTCTAATGGTTGTTGGTTCTTCAGATTCGTCTTCCTTTGTCATTGATTCAGGGGCATCAAGTCACATGGCCTCTGTCAAATATTTCTTCACATCCATGTATTCTGATAGTGGACCAATTTTTTGAATGGGTGATGATTCAGAGATCCAATCCAAGGGGATTGGAAGGATCAATCTTGAATATGGGTATTTTAACAATGTTTTATTTGTACCAGACTTGGCAGCGAACCTACTCTCAGTGTACAAAATGAAACACACTGGTGAATCCAAGAGAGTAACGTTTACTCCATACACAGTGGATATAGCTAAAATATCTACCAACAAGGTGTTGGCATTGAGGTTTGTTGATCATCAAGCTAGAATGTACAAGTTCTCCCATTTTCTTCCCTAATCCAGAGGGAATGTGCTCCTAACTCATGCCAATGAGTCAAGAAATTTGTGGCATGAAAGGTTTGGCCATCTAAACTACAAATACATCCAGGAATTGAGAAAATAAGGCATGGTGGAAGGGATTCCTTCTATCAAGATCTCTAATGGCCCATGTATTGGTTGTGTGGTGGGAAAGCATCTAGAGTGTAGCTATGAGAAAGGGAAAGCAAGGAGAGCTACACAAGTACTTGGTTGGTACATTAATATCTTATTGGGTGCATTGAAAGGAGTGCATTAATATCTCTGGCATGAGTTCTTCTTCACATTGCTTTCTCTACAAGTGAAGTGGTTATTTCTAAGAAATTATTCTTAATGGTTGGATCTAATACTAAATAATATCAAGAATCATCACTTGACCCAATATGGAAAACAGCCATGCAAGAAGAGTTCAACTTTGTACAGGAAAATGAGACCTGGGAATTGGTTCCCTTTCCCTCCAAGAGGAATCTAGTGCAATACAAATGGGTGTATAGGACCAAATTTTCTGCTGATGGGTCTAATATAAAGTATAAGGCTATATTTGTTTCCAAAGGCTTCTCTCAAGTAAAAGGATTTGACTAACAAAGACATTTGCACCGGTTGCAAAGAGGGACTCTATCAGGCTATTTTAGCCATTGCTGCATCTAAGCTCTGGGTGGTTCACCACATGGATGTGAAGAGTGCATTTATTCATGGTCATATTCAGGAGGATATATATATGTAGAAACCTGAAGTTTTACAAGAGTATCCTTCTCTTGTATTTAGGTTAAAGAAGTCACTCTATGGCCTCAAGCAAGCCCCCAGGGCATGGTATTCCAAGATGGAAAATTTTCTGCTATCACTTGGCTTTGAAAGATGAAAATATGATCCTAATTTTTATTTAAATCATATTGGTGATGATTTATTTCAGATAATTGTACTCTATTTTGATGATATTTTGATTACAGGTAGTTTCACCAAAGAAATTGGGTCAATCAAGTCTTCATTGCACAGTGAGTTTTCCATGACCGATCTTGGATTATTGAAACAATTTATTGGTTTGCAAATTGAGGAATTTGAAAGAGGGATTAAGGTCATACAAAAAAATTATTCTTCAGACCTATTATTGAATTTTAATATGGCTTAATTTAAGGCATCCAAGTGCCCATTCCTTTCTGGTATCAAACTAGGTGAAGTTGGTGAGTCTCCATTGGTGGATAACTCTTTGTATAGACAGCTAGCTGGGAGTTTGTTGTATCTTACTCATTATAGACATGATTTAGAATATGTTGTAGATGTTGTAGATATATATGCATAATCCTCATGAGATCCATTGGAAGGAATCCAAGAGGATCCTTCACTACTTGCAAGGAACTAGACACTATGTTGTTGGTTCTCCACTAGAACTAGTAGGATTTTCTGATTCTGATTGGGTTGGAAATCCCAATGACAAGAATTCCACTTCAAGTTGTGTATTCATGATATAAAAAGGTCCCATATTATTTTCAAGAAAGAAACAACACACCATGTCCCTATCATCAGCCAAGGTCGAGTACAGAGGAGCAGTGAACGCAACTACACAATGTGTGTGGTTGCAAGGCATTCTTTGGGAACTTGGAGTTGCATTTGATTCACCCATACTCATTTGGTGTGATAATAAAATTGAAAGAAATATTTCCATAGATCAAGTACAGAGCCATAGGACCAAACACATTGAGATACCATGCACTACATCTAGATCTTGGTGCATGATCAGGTGATAGCCTTCCAGTATTGCCCATCTGCAAAGCAAACTACTGACATTTTCACCAAGTGCTTCATAGAGAAGACCTTCACCTATATGAGATCCCTTCTTGGAGTGGGTGATAAATGGTGATAAATACCATTCACTTTAATAGTTTTTGCTCCATGTCCATTTTTTAGGGGATTTTTTGTTCCCATGTGGTTTTCCTCCTTACCTTATTTTTATGGGCAAATAAAATTTTATGTTGTATGAGGTGACTTGAGCCTTTGTTTCTAAGGCCTCCATGATATTTTTGGTAAAGTAGAACTAAGTAAGTGTTAAGGGGGGGTGTTATAGAATAATTTACCTTAGTAACATATTCTTATCCCTTAGGTATATTTCATTTTCATTAATGTAGTGACTCCATGGTTTAGTCTTTGGGAAATTGGTCATTTATTGACAGTTGAGGCGCTCCTAGTTGATCATTCTACATAGTTGAAGTGCTATAGGTTGATCATTATGACAACTCAGGTGACCACATTGATGACAGACAACTAGCATGCACTCCCCTTCCCCAATTTCATGGATTTGGTTTGACTTGAGGCGCTAGTGCTTGGTTTAGGTGGTTTTTGGCCTTCCTTGGGCATTTATTTCCCTCCTAGAGCCACTCCCACTCACCCATGTTCTCACCCACACCTATAATACCTAAATTTATGTTCTATCATACCTTTACCATGTTCATGGATGCATTCGTGACTATTTGGGATGATTAGGAGGCTCATTGGTCCACCTAAGGGGTTTTTAGGGTTAAATCTAGAGATGACACTTGTATGTGTCCAGATGGCCTCCAAGCACTCATTATTTTCCCTATTGTACTATATGCTTGTTCCATACATAGTTACATGTTGGAAAGTCATAATAATATATGTTATTGACCTCATGTGTGTATGTAATTTTCAGTCTTTCAACTATTTTGTGCATGTTTTGTAGACAATATCAAATTGTAAGATTTTATTTGGATCCTAGATCCAAATGTGAATCAATTATCACATATATAATATCATTTCTTAAAGAGATGAATATATAAACCCAACATCTTATGGAAAGCTAAGTTGGCAGAGTGTTATCTCTTACACATCTAATTCAGGCGATGCGTTAGCAAATTGGCAGAACTAGCTGCATGGAGTTTCAATGCGAAGATGCGCAAGAATTACAATATCTATGCGATGGATAGGAGACAAGGAAATTGAGATACCTACATATGAAGGTTTACCTAATATTACATCTTTTCTAGTGGAATTTTAAGCAAAAGTTACAGAATCACAGCGATTGTCTGCCTTGGAATTTGTGCTGAAAGCTATGCCTGCTAGATGGTGGGGTACACATAAACAATATATCTCTGAAAGGCCATAGTGTAGAATATTATTGGATATTGTATTTGGAGAAGAGATCAGTTATACTGGTCGTAAGTATACAGGATTTACAAATCATGTTGAACATATTGAGAATCGTTGCATGACATGGCAAGAGTATCCGTGATAAGAATGGGTTAATCGATTCATACATACATTGTAGATGGTACCAAGGAATTGGTATACATCAGTGGAGATGCGATGAGGAACTCTCCAGTGGGAGGAGTTAGATAAAATATTCATGCATACATTTTATTTTGTGAGTGATCACCCAACAATTGATGTTGCATTGCAGATAATGGAGAAGATATTTAAAGAAATCCATGTCGCAGCCACAAATTTCCATCAATGCAACACGATATTCCACCATTGGATGGAATGTTACAATGTCATGAGAGAACTGGATGATGATGATCGACTTGATATAAACATATCTGAGTCATAAGGTATGCGTAGAGTGGAAGGATTTGGAATTTCCAGTGACCAATTCCTAAGTCCACTTAAAATTAAGTAAATATTGGCTCACCTGAAAATCCAAAGTTCGCCAATATTGGATATTATTGGGATGATGAGACTGTGGGGAATATCACTGAATTGTTGCATGAATTATAGTACGTGTTCCCTACTAATTTTTCAGAAATGAAAGGAATAGTTTGCGCCCTCGATGAAATGAATATACTTTTGAGGCTCGACGCAAAATCGGTCAAGCAGCGTCCATACAGATTAAATCCACGATACAAAGAAAAGGTTAAAGCTGAATTGGATCGAAATCTAGAGGAAGGTGTTATAGAACTTGTCAAAGAATCAGAATGGATTATACAAATTGTAGTACAAGACAAGAATACCTCAGGTGAATTAAGAATTTGTGGCAACCTAAGAAAGTTGAATGATGCTTGTTTACATGATCCATTTTTTACTTCATTTACAGATGAGGTACTGGGGAATGTAGAGGGAAAGAGATGTACTCTTTCACTGGTGGATTTTATGGTTATGATCATACCATAATTGTAAAGGAGGACCGAAAAAAGACTACCTTTGTGACAGAGTGGGGATGTTTCCAGTATACGGTAATTCCCTTTGGACTTAAGAATGCACCTGCGATTTTTTCCAGAATTGTAGTTGCTTCCTGTTATCACCAACCTTGTAGTTTCCTATGTGAGGTAGATCCAGGATGGATGGTAGAGGGGAAAGCAACTAAGGAGGTGGAACCAAGACTACCTAGACTCCAAAATTAACGGTTGTCATGCCAATCAAGGGAGTCTTCACGTTATGTTATCTAAGTCCAAGACAACAACGGGGGTGACCTGGATCTACTCTCAACAAGAGAGATCATACCTAGACACCAGAACATATCAAATGTGGCTTTGAGGTACGTAAGGTGTAAGGTAAATGGAAACCCTAGATCTAGGGTTTAGGTACTAGTAACTGATGAAGATGACCACTATCTTGGGAAATGTAACTGTGACAGGGTGAGCAAGGACAGAGTTGGGACTATCTATTACCAAGGAAATAAACTTAGTGAAGGATATGAAAGTATCATGTAACTTGAGTTATCAAGGAATGGTCAACTTTTGGGGAAAGAGGTCAAGAAGGGCTAGCGCTATGCTTGGAGATCAATGCTTGTTCAGCCTTGGGTAATGGATTCAGTATCAACATAGGGTTTTAGTGAACCCACCTGGGATATGTCCTGATCTATGGACCCAGAAAAGGATTTGGCCTGGAAGATTCAGGTTAGAGGAAAATCAGCAGAAGGAGGGCTAGCGCTAGGGTTTGGAGAAGCATATCTACAGATCTAGAGCCACTAGGAGACTATTAGCTCAGCATTGGAGTGGAAATTATATTAGGATGGCCCAATCTACAAAACCAAATCAGCAAATTTTAGGAAAAATCAGATCTAGAAAAGTCAAAATCTGATGAGGGGGGCTAGGAGGCTGAAAGTCGATTTTTTAGATCTAGGGAAACCTGGAATGAAATAACTCAGCATTGAGGGTGATTTGGACTCTGTGATACCCAATCTATTAGTCTATGAATTCAAAAATCAGAAAAAGTCAAAACCCTAGCAGGTCAAATTTTCAGTGGGGGCGCTATGCAGTTTTCAGGCTAAAAATCAGAACTAGGTCAAACCAGCAGGAATTTGACCAGCGTTGTAGTATATTCAGTGAAGGGGAGGTTTTATCTATGAAACCCACTAGTGTTTTGGCCAAATATCGAACGATTCCTGAATTTAGTATTTTTTAAGGGTTTTTTAGTATTTTAAGGGTTTTCAGAAAGATGGAAGGAAAACAGGTACAATGGATTCAGATCTGTAAAAGAGAAGAGAATTACCTATTGGATCATACCTGGAAATGCTTGTACAATTCTTAACAGAGATGATCCTTTCTATCCCGATCAATTCTGGAAGATCCAAGTGATTTCTATGACATATGTAAGCCCCAAGCCACCAATGCGACCCCTACCCTACATGAGCAAACGTCAACAATATCAGATTTGCTAACATAAGATAAAGAAACCAAATGTTATAGGAAAGTAAAAAGAAGTAATCATATATCACAATGAAACTAATGAAAACCCCCTAATCCAAGATGAAGATAACCGAACGAGTTGAGGTCCCCCTGCAAAAATGCTCCAGCCAAAAGGCCCTCCTATAGACAAGACAATGATGGCAGAAAAAATATAGATCTCACATTAATTTCCACAATGATAGGAAGCAAAAGACTATCCAAACACCATTTGAGAACATCAGATGCAAATCAGATCCAGAAAATATCCATGGAAAAATCTTTCTATTATTCAAATCCAAGAGCCAAATACCCCTTACAAATGAGAAGCTCTCTCCTTTAAATAAAAATGAGAGAAACAAAATCATAACCGAATCCTAACCACTTTCAAAATGAGTGGCTAAGATTAAAAGATATAATATTATAATCAATGGTTGATATGAGCTCAACATACAATACATGGATCAATATAACCATAAAGTACCAAAGTGGACTAAATCACCCATAAAGAGGGTACCCCACTCAACAAGAAATAAATGAAGCACATGGTGGGTCCATGGAGTGTTGACTAACTCCATCTGGGTGTCCCCATGGCACAATAAAATAATATAATATTTTAATTCTTTGACTTTGTGCCTCCTTGAGGAAATCGTGAGCCTCCTAAAAGCTCCAGAAAATAATATAAAAATTCCAAAAAATAGGTGTAGGCCCAATCAGGTGCTGCAACTGCTGGAGAAGGTGTGGATGACATCACTCTCATCATTATGACTCATCCCATGTCATTTCCTTGCCTCAGTATCCCAAATCAATTTCTTCAATAGCCATTTAATCATTTTTTAATCTGCCTCAGGAAACATGAACATGCCAAAACAGCCTCCTAAGGTGCCTGCGTTGTCAAACTGAGCCCACCAAGCTCTCTGGGATGGGGGTACTATGGTAAAAACAAGTGGATGCACCCCCTATTCCCATACAACGCCCTAGGAGATCCAACCGAAACATGTCCGTACTCAGACATATCAACTTGTGAAGAAAAACAGCATCAGAGAGGCAGAATGAGCCTGATCATATCTGCAAGTGCCTGGAACTGGAAATAAACTGTCTCATTAGACTCAGAGATTCCAAATCCATCTAATGTGTATACTCATACCCCTCACAAGTCTCTATCTGATCTTCAACCATATCCAATAAACAATATAACCATCTGTAAATGATCAAACACCAATAATAACTCAGACTATCATCCATCTTCTGCAAGTGTTAAAAGGATAAGACATGCTCTACAACTCATTCAAGCAATAATCACAACAAGTAGCATTCATTTCACTAGTGTTACATCAACCAATACATATATAAGGCTTTATTTATTATTACTCAGACTAGACTTTCAGGACTATACACACTTCATAGTTGTAGCCAATTTGCTAGTGAAGGGTGAAGGAAGAAATTGACAAGGCTAAGGAAAAGGATGACTTCCTACTTAAAATCATGACACTTTGGATATGGAAAGGGAATACTCACTATAACCAATTCTAGACAAACAACAACACAGGAAATGGCAGTGCCTCACAAATGGTTGAATTGTTTAGAGAGTGCTTATTCAACTTAGGCATCATGACTACATCAAACTTGATCCAGTTTCATTAGGATCATCAATTTTATTTCCATGGCCTTTTTGGCCTATATGACCCTTTAGGACTTCACCAGTGCTTAAAAGCACAGCTAATCGCAGCTTTCATCTGGGACATATTTATTTTATAAGGTCAGCAATATTTGGATATAGCATATTTTTAACCATTGATTTTTTGGACCTTTTCTTATACCCTTCAAGGGGGATTTTAGCATTTCATTGCTCTTTCCCTCTTTACATATGTTAAGAAACATAGTTTAGCATTTTCATTTTCCATGGGCACATATATAATATTTCTAATATAAGTAGTACATTTTTATTTTTAGCCAACAACATCTCAAGTGACCAGGGGGAGTTTTGCATAGTGCCAAACATCGGGACAACCGACCACAATGATTTAGGCATACAATCCAACTCACCAAAGGCAATTTTTGTTACCAACTTAGAGCTGAGACACAATATAAATAGGGAGGTTTTTCCAACAAAATTTCTAGCGGGGAAAAAGATCCTCCATGCCATAAGCCAAGAAGTCAGTTGGGTTGAAAACTAAACTGGAAGGTAATGGATGGGTGGAGATAGTGAATGATGAAGACAACACTAGCAAGCCAAAACAATGGTGGGAATGAATACATCTATTCTCCCTAAGGAGGGTAAAACCAATGAGTATAGATCAAGAACTTCCAATTCTAAGTAGGGACATCAATACACAATACAAAATACATCCAAGTCCATATAATTATGACCGCCAGATCATGAAACCACATGTTAATACATGTCACAAAAATGAGCATAAGAGCAATGATAACCATAACACAATATAAAAAGTCGAGTCATAATCATGCAATATAATCCATCTAAAACACCATCTGTCTAATGAGAAAGCACTGATATAAAACTGGGCATCAATAACTCCTCTGTAATGACTAAATGGCTACATCGGTTCTCAAATCTGAGTGTCCTAAGACTCAGTCCTAACATGGGAGAGTACCATAGTCCACTAATACAATAATGATCCATAAAAAATACTCATCTCAGCATCTCATATGTAAGAGATATGGCTGAAAAATGTACTGTGTCTGAAAAATAGAATATGGTAGCCTGGATACTATAAATGTGATAACATCTGGCTCCAGCTGGGACTAGTGCTCTACTGAAAAGGGCGCTTGAGAACCTCATAATCTCTGGTCCTTGCACTCTGCTTCTCACACCCTCGATCAGTCCATCCAGCTCTGTAACTGCTACCAAGAATGTACCTGACTACCTGTAACATGTCCAGAGCTATACCAAACTCACAGACCGGTTGTCAGAACAATATGTGGATAAGATATAAAATACTGAAAATAAAGATGCATGAAACTGAAAAGCAGAAAATAAATCTAATCTATAACCATAACTTTCAATAAAAGTTTGATTTTTTATTTTGTAGGAAAACAGAATTACACTAAGAGCTTCAAAGGTGAGCTTCAGACAACAAAGCAAGATTCTATACTACTGCCAGGAAAGGCTTATTCAGGTCCTACCTACTCTACTCTACCAGGCAAAGTGGGACTCAAGGCTAAGTGAGGTCAGGAATGTATCCCCTCAAATCCCTCTGGTTGACAGGAAGTAAAATATGTCGTCTAGTACTCGTGATAAGAAAACATATATCACCCACGCAACGTTCTACAGAAAAAGGTCCAACCCAAAGATCATTAGCTTGCCCCAATCAGATATACAGATAGTAATTTTGGATAAGGACTTGACTTCTGGTGGGAAACCTATTCCTATTTACCGATTCGGGGACCACTTCAATGTTACGTATAGGCATGGGATGGACATCAACGATGTTTCATGGTTGTGGGGTGATAATCCTTGATCTTCTCCTCAAAGGTACTACATCAAAACTGGGTGGACCACCGTCAACGAGAATAGCTATGCTACCAACTAGGATCTCCCTAATCTCTTTCCGTATCCCCTGTGTACTTGTACTAGGCTTATCCTCACAAGGAGATACTACATGTTTGACAGTTTCTCCCACCGTCCAGAAGTCTCTATCTTCTTCCAAAGGATGCGGAATATGGGATATAACAGTACCGTGGCTAGATCCTTCCCCTGTAGGAACATGAATATGCATACCCTCTAGATCGGTTGGTTCTACTCCAGGCTGTGGTACAGAAGAACTAGGAATGTGAGATATATCATGATTGTGAAGATTGGATGACTCGGGTGGTAGGAGAAAGTTAGGAATGAGAGGATAAGCAGATAAGGCACTAATTGGTGTGGCTAAAGGAGTTTGAAAAATGGCAATATTGTTGAGATTAAAATTTCTTTCGGGCGCATAATTTATTAAGGCATCCTCTTTCCAACTCAGAGAGTTATCATGGACTTGAATTAGGTTACCATCTTCCAAAGAAAAATGAGATAATGACCTAGCAAATTCAGAAACACGGGTGCTACTGATCCCGTTATCAACATCTACTACACTAGATAACTCAAGATGTTTTTCCCATGGGTAAATAGGTTCCAATCCCTGGCTTTTTCTTTCTCTATTTTGGTCAATTAAAGGACACCATTCATTCACTCTACAAGGGATTCTTCCAACATGCCTGGCATTATCAACTTCATCAAATTCAATTATAAGATTTGTTGCATTGTTTTGCTCATGATCATGGAATGGGTTCTCATTTCTTCTTAACTCCTCTAATTCCTCTAAGCATTCACCTTCAAGCATTTCCAAGTTAATCATCCTGGCAATTTGAGTTATTTGATTTTCTCCTGAAGATAAGTCAGTATTCCATTTCCAGAAACATGCTTTCAGGCTACCTATATTTCCACACTTCATTTTCATCTTCTACAATATGGGACTTAGCATTATTCAACAATTCTTCCCCATATGTGTTTTTAATCCCTTCTTCAAAAGTATCCAAATGTTTCTCATAGCAGGGTTCCCTATTGATCCTGATCAGAGCCCCGTCATAGTTTGGGACACAAAGGTATGATAAGTCCATCATGAGGTATCCACCTAAACCACCTTCCCACTTTCTAGATAAAAGCATTCCATATGCTGGGGGCAAGTCAATAACATCTACATCCATCATAGTGGAAATGTCTGAGCATGCAAACAGATCAGCTCTAAGGTTTTTGATCAAGCAATAGGATGGCACTTCCCTTGACTCTATGCCACAAACATTTCCATAAGGCCTAGTCACTTCCAATCCCATTTCCTTCATGATATGCAAAGGCATTACATTCATAGTTGCTCTGGAATCCAACATGCAATTATGCAGGAGCATATTCTGAATGTGCAAGGTTAGGTAAAAGGGAGGGTGACCACCATTCTTTCTTTCATAGATAGCAGATTGTATGTTAACAGGTGGATCCCTTTCACCTTTGCTAAGTTGTCTCCTCTCAGGACTCTATATGCGATTGGATTCTAAAACAAACTCAGGGGTTTTTTCTTGGCCAATGCCATCAAAGAACTCTTCTACTTGACTTCTTACAGAGGGCACATTCATTGGTTCAGTTATAGGGATTTTACACATTATCTTGCTCAACTCTTTCTCTATGTCAATGTTCAACTTCAAAACTCCTAAGGAAAGATATTCTTCTTCCTTTTTATCTTCATTAATTAATTTTCGTTTGTCAAAGAAATAAGGTTAGGGGACCACTCTTCATTTATATATTCTAACATGTGGTTCCTCTTTCGTTTCTGGGATGTTTATTGCACAACATGAAGGTTTAGGCTCATCAACAAAATCTTCTTCCTACTCCGAAGTTTCTTCCTCTTGCTCCCATGGTTCTTCCTCTAGGAGAATTCTTCCAAACCCATCATCAAAAGATAAATCATTCAATAAATTGATGTTGTTTGGTTGGTCATCAAGGTGACTAGTGTTTGTTGGCTCTTCATCATTTTCATCACACCAATTAACATTCCTCTTCTCAGGATTCTCTAGATACTCGGGCCGTCTTCTATTAGGATCTCTCTCAAGACCTCTATTGTTGTTCCAGTAAGGTTTAGGGCCATAAGGGTTTCTATGTCTCTCTGGATCATGAAAAATAGCGACACTCTTAGTCAGGACAGTCAGTTGCTTCATCATCTCTTGCATGGTTTCTAACATGTCCTTTGACTATTTTAGCTCATTCACAGGTTCCTTAGGATTTCGGAGCCTATGGTTAGATCTAGAAGTGGATGAGGCATAATGATCAAATAAGTTTTGCTTTCCCATATATTCTGCATGTTGCTCAGCCATCTTTGCATTGAACTGGGTAGTCTTCAAGTCATTTGGATTTTTATCCTTCAAGCTAAAACCCAATCAACCATCATAGGCATTTAGATAATGGATAACAATTGCTTGGTCCTTTGGTCTAGTTTCATCTGGGATATTTCCTATAGTCTTGTCAAATCTTAGGTTGAATTCATGGACAGTTTCATTCTCCCTCTTCTTTATGTCATACAGTTGATGAAAGAGGAACTTCCCATCCAACTTGTGAGACCAATCATTGTTAAGCTTTGTGACGAAGTGGTCATAACCGTTGATGGATGAAGCAGGTAATCTATTAAACCAGTTCTGCATATCCCCTTTTAGAGAATACAGGAGGCCTCTCATGAATACATCCTCATCCACAGCTCCATATGCTTCCATATGATCCCAGACTTTATCAATGTGGTCTTCGATGGAGGTAGCTGACACTCCATCAAACTTAGGAACTTTTCCAAAATATTTCTCAGGCATGTCATGCGGGGCCCCTTGGATCAGGGAGAAATCTAAAGGAGATGCCTTAGCCTTCCTTCCAAACATCCTAGGGTTTTTTGGGGGAGGAGAATTTTGATTTCCACTAGTGTTTGTTCTAACCATCAGGTTAGATGAGGCCAAAAGGGATCCCAAAAGATGACTAGAGGAAACAGTGGGGTTGGATACCTATCTATTTTTTCTTGCGTAAGTTATGGAGATTCCTTGAGGGTTTATGGGATGCTCTAGGAACTTAATATTAATACATTGGGTACGCTCCTCAGTGGAGTCAGAGGGTGGATTCGCTAGGTGAACCACACAAGTAATTCACCAATACAAGATATGTCATTGTAAAAATGTTGAACCAGGGTAGGCCTCTACGTTCCCCGACAACGGCACCAAAATGTTGGCAAAGAGAACGGGAGTATAGCTTGAGGAAAAATGTCAAACCAAGGTAGGCCTCTACCTCCCCCGCAACAGCGCCAAAATTTTATCACCAACCTTGTAGTTTCCTGTGTGAGGTAGATCCGTGATAGATGGTAGAGGGGCAAGCAACTAAGAAGGTGGAACCAAGACTGCCTAGACTCCCAAATAGATGGTTGTCATGCCAATCAAGGAAACCTTCACTTTATGTTATCTAAGTCCAAGATAACAACAGGGGAGACTCAGATCTACTCCTGACATGAGAGATCAGACCTAGAAACCAGAATAGATCAAATGTGGCTTTGAGGTACGTAAGGTGTAAGGTAAATGGAAACCCTAGCTCTAGGGTTTAGGTACTAGTAACTGATGAAGATGAACACTATCTTGGGAAATGTAACTATGACAGGGTGATCAAGGACAAAGTTGGGACTATCTAGTACCAAGGAGATAGAATCAGCAAAGGATATGAAACTATCATGTAACCTGAGTTATCAAGGAATGGTCAACTTTCAAGGAAAGAGGTCAAGAAGGGATAGAGATATGCTTGGAGATCAGTTCTTTTTCAGCCTTGGGTAATGGATTCAGTATCAACATAAGGTTTCAGTGAACCCACCTGGGATATGTCCTCATCTATGGACCTAGAAAACGATTTGGCCCGAAAGATTTAGGTTTGAGGAAAATCAGCAGAAGGAGGGATACCGCTAGGGTTTGGAGAGGCAGATCTGCAGATCTAGGGCCACCAGGAGACTATCAACTCAGCATTGGAGTGGAAATGAGATCAGGATGGCTCGATCTACAAACCGAAATCAGCAAATTTCAGGAAAAATCAGATCTGGAAAAGTCAAAATCTAATGAGGGGGGCTAGGAGGCTAAAAGTCAGTTTTTTAGATCTCGGGAAACCTAGCATGAAATACCTTAGTGTTGGGGGTGATTTGGACTGTATGATATCTGATATATCATTCTATGAATTCAGAAATTAGAAAAAGTCAAAACCCTAGTAGGTCAAATTTTCAGTGGGGGCGCTATGCAGTTTTCAGGCTAAAAATCAGATCTAGGTCAAACCAGTAGGAATTTGACTAGTGTTGTAGTAGATTAAATGAAGGGGAGGCATGATATATGAAACCCAGTAGTGGTTTTTCCAAATATTGGACGGTTCCTAAATTTAGTATTTTTTAAGGGTTTTTTAGTATTTTAAGGGTTTTCAAAAAGATGGAAGGAAAATAGGTACAATGGATTTAGATCTATAAAAGAGAAGAGAATTATCTGTTGGATCATACCTGGAAATGCTTGTAGAATTATTAAGAGTGATGATCCTTGCTATCCCAATCAATTCTGGAAGATCTAATTGATTTCTATGACAGATGTAAGCCCCAAGCCACCAATGCGCCTCCTACCCTGCATGAGCAAACATCAACAATATCAAATTTCCTAATACAATATAAAGAAACCAAATGATATAGAAAATTAAAAAGAAGTAATCATATATCACAATGACACTAATGAAAACCCCCTTGATCCAAGACAAAGATAATCGAACGAGTTGAGGTCCCCCTGCAAAAATGCTCCAACCAAAACAACCTCCTGTAGACAAGACAATGATAGTAGAAAAAATATAGATCTCACATGAATGTCCATAATGATAGTAAGAAGAATACTATCCAATCACCATTTGAGAACATCAGATGCAAAGTAGATCCAGAAAATATCCACAGAAAAATCTTTCTATTATTCAGATCCAAGAGCCAAAGAACCCTTACAAATGAAAAGCTCTCTCCTTTAAATAGAAATGACAGAACCACAATCAAAACCGAATCCTAACCAATTTCAAAATGAGTGGCTAAGATTAAAAGATAAAATATTCTAATCAATGCTTGAGATGAGCTAAACATACAATACATGGATCAATATAACCATAAAGTACCAAAGTGGACTAAATCACCCATAAAGAGGGTACCCCACTCAACAAGAAATAAATGAAGCACATGGTGGGTCCATGGAGTGTTTACTAACTCCCTATGGGTGTCCCCATGGCACAAAAAAATAATATAATACTTCAATTATTTCACTTTGTGCCTCCTTGAGGAAATCGTGAGCCTCCCAAAAGCTCCAGAAAATAATATAAAAATGCTCAAAAATAGGTGTGGGCCCAATCAGGTGCTGCAACTGCTAGAGAAGGTGTGGAGGACATCACTCTCATCATTATGACTCATCCCATGTCATTTCCTTGCCTCAGTAGCCCAAATCAATTTCTTCAATAGCCATTTAATCATTTTTTAATCTGCCTCAGGAAACATGAACCTACCAAAACAACCTCCTAGGGTGCCTGTGTTGTCAAGATAAGACAGCCAACCTCTCTGGGATGGGGGTACTATGGTACAAACAAGTGGATGCACCCCCTATTCCCATAAAATTCCCTAGGAGATCAAACTGAAACGTCTCCCTACTCGGACATATCACCTGTGAAGAAAAACTGCATCAAAGAGGCAGAATGAGCCTGATCATATTTGCAAGTGTCTAGAACTAGAAATAAACTACCTCATTAGACTCAGAGAGTCCAAATACATCTAAGGTGTATACTCATACCCCTCACAAGTCTCTATCTGAACATCAACCATATCCAATAAACAATATAACTATCTGTAAATGATCAGACACCAATAATAACTCAGACTATCATCCATCTATTTCAAGTGTTAAAAGGATAAGACATGTTCTACAACTCATTTAAGAAGCAATCACAACAAGTAGCAGTCATTTCACTGGCGGTACATCAACCAATACATATATAAGGCTTTATTTATTATTACTCAGACTAGACTTTCAGGACTATACTCACTTCATAGTTGTAGCCAATTTGCTAGTGAAGGGTGAAGGAAAAGGATGACTTCCTACTTAACATCATGACACTTTGGATATGGAAAGGGAATACTCACTATAACCAATCCCAGAAAAACAACAACACAGGGAATGGCAGTGCCTCACAAATGGTTGAATTGTTTAGAGAGTGCTTATTCAACTTAGGCATCATGACTACATCAAACTTGATCCAGTTTCATTAGGATCATCAATTTTATTTCCATGGCCTTTTTGGCCTATATGAAACTTTAGGACTTCACCAGTGCTTAAAAGCACAGGTAATCGCATCTTTCATCTAGGACATATTTATTTTATAAGGTCAGCAATATTTGGATATACCATATTTTTAACCATTGCTTTTTTGGACCTTTTCTTATACCCTTCAAGGGGTATTTTAGCATTTCATTGCTCTTTCCCTCTTTACATATGTTAAGAAACATAGTTTAGCATTTTCATTTTCCATGGGCACATATATAATATTTCTAATATAAGTAGTACATGAGCTTTCAGTTTTAGCCAACAACATCTTAAGTGACTAGGGGGAGTTCTGCACAGTGCCAAACATTGGGACAGCTGACCAGAATGATTTAGGCATACAATCCAACTCACCAAAGGCAATTTTTGTGACCAACTCAGAGCCGAGACACAATATAAACAGGGAGGTTTGTCCAACAAAAGTTCTAGCGGGGAAAAATATCCTTCATGCCATAAGTCAAGAAGTCAGTCGGGTTGAAAACTAAACTGGAAGGTAATGGATGGGTGGAGATAGTGAATGATCAATCCAACACTAGCAAGCCAAAACATTGGTGGGAATGACTACCTCTATTCTCCCTAAGGAGGGTAAAACCAATGAGTATAGATCAAGAACTTCCAAGTCTAAGTAGGGACATCAATACATAATACAAAATACATCCAATTCCATATAATTATGACCATCAGATCATGACACCACATGTTAATACATGTCACAGAAATGAGTATAAGAGCAATGATAACCATAACACAATATAAAAAGTCGAGTCATAATCATGCAATATAATCCATATGAAACACCATCTATCCAATGACAAAGCATTGATATAAAATTGGGCATCAATAACTACTCTATAATGACTAAATGGCTACATAGCTCCTCAAATATGAGTGTCTCGAGACTCAGTCCTGACGTGGGAGAGTACGATAGTCCACTAATACAATAATGATCTGTCAAAACTACTCGTCTTAGCATCTCATATGTAAGAGATCTGGCTGAAAAAATGTAATGTTTCTAAAAAATAGAATATGGTAGCCTGGCTACTATATATGTGATAACATCTGGCTCCAGCAGGGACAAGTTCTCTACTGAAAAGAAAGCTTGAGAACCTCAGAATCTCTGGTCTTCACACTTTGCTTCTCGCATCCTTGATCAGTCCATCCAACTCTGCAACCACTACCAATAATGTACCTAACTACGTGCAACATGTCCAGAGCTATACCAAACTCACAAACCGGTCGTCAGAATAATATGTGGATAAGATATAAAATACTGAAAATAAAGATGCATGAAATTGAAAAGCAGAAAATAAATCTAATCTATAACCATAAATTTCAATAAAAGTTTGATTTTTTATTTTGCAGGAAAACATAATTACACTAAGAGCTTCAAAGGTGAGCTACAGACAAAAAAGCAAGATTATATACTACTACTGGGAAAGGCTTATTCATTTCCTACCTACTCTACTCTACCAGGCAAAGTGGGACTCAAGGATAAGTGAGGTCAGGAATGTATCCCCTCAAATCCCTTTGGTGTATAGGAAGTAAAATATGTCGTCTAATACTGGTGACAAGAAAACATATATCACCCACGCAACGTTCTACAGAAAAAGGTCCAACCCAGAGATCATTAGCTTGCCCCTATCAAAAATGCAGCCAGTGATTTTGGATAAGGACTTGACTTCCGGTGGGAAACCTATTCCTATTTACCGATTCGGGGACAACTTCAATGTTAAGTATGGGCATGGGATGGACATCAACAATGTTTCATGGTTTTGGGGTGATAATCCTTGAGCTTCTTTTGGAAGGTACTACATCAAACTTGGGTGGACCACCATCAACAGGAATAGCTATGCTACCAACTAGGATCTCCCTAATCTCTTTCCTTATCCCCTGTTTACTTGTACTAGGCTTATCCTCACGAGGAGATACTACATGTTTGACAGTTTCTCCCAGCATCCAGAAGTCTCTATGTTCTTCCAAAGGATGAGGAATATGGGATATAACAGTGCCGTGGCTAGATCCTTCCCCTATAGGAACATGAATATGCATACCCTCTAGATCGGTTGGTTCTAATCCAGGTTGTGGTGCAGAAGAACTAGGAATGTGAGATTGATCATGATTGTGAAGACTAGATGACTCAGGTGGTAGGAGAAAGTTAGGAATGAGAGGATAAGCAGATAAGGCACTAATTGGTGTGGCTAAAGGAGTTTGAAAAATAGTGAGATTGTTGAGATTAAAATCTCCTTCGGGCGCATCATTTATTAAGGCATCCTCTTTCCAACTCAGAGAGTTATCATGGAATTGAATTAGGTTACCATCTTCCAAAGAAAAATGAGATAATGACCTAGCAAAGTCAGAAACACGGGTGCTAATGACCTCGTTATCAACATCTACTACACTAGATAATTCAAGATGGTTTTCCCATGGGTAAATAGGTTCCAATCCCTATCTTTCTCTTTCTCTATTTTGGTCAATTAAAGCACACAATTCATTCACTCTATGAGGGATTCTTCCAACATGTTTGGCATTATCAACTTGATCTATTACGAAGAGAAATTCTTATGGCTTGGGGTACCACAATAGACAGCTTGACTCCAGAAATCAATCCTTTCCAATATGCAATAGAAATCAAATATCTAACACTAAAGGATCAGACCTCGTACCTTATTCCAGACGGTTGAAGTAGATCCTTGTTGAGCTTTCCAACTTCAGCTTGAATTGATAAATCACTTCCTCAACAACAAGTAAACAAGACAAGCATACTATATATATTGGTGTTAGATTTATTCTAGCATATATAATCAACAATGTATAAGCATTTGAAATCATCCATGGATAAAATATTCATTCAAACATACATTATTGGACAGGAAAAGATATTTCTATTAATATAAAATTAGATATTACAATGGATACAACCTCTGTCGGCACATTTGCGAATCGGATAAACTGAATCCCCCACTTGGGCCTCCACCACCTCAATCCTCCATCTCTCAATAGCAAGCTCACAAGAAAAAGGAAAGCTTAGGAAGAACACAAAAAGTGCTCCAAGGGACAAAGGGATGCAGACTCAAGCACAAGTTTCGGCAACAATGGACTATAGTTTCTTTGCTCTCAATTCGCTTATGCCTTCAATGTATCCAAAGAGTTCCTTATATAGCTTTTCAAAGGGGTAATGAAAGGTCAAATCCGAGCGATCTCAAGGCATATGGAAGGCCAGGAGTCAAGTGAGTCGAATCCATGTCAAGGAAAACTCCAAAAAGATTTGGATTTTGTACACATCCCGATGTACATGATTTTAGGGGTCAAACCCACGTATATACGCGATTAGGGGTTTAAAAGTTGCGTGTATCATTTTTCACATGTTTATAGGGATGGTCTAGGAAACATCAAAGGACAAAAAATGGTCCAAGGGGTCTAAGGAGTCTGCAAAGGGACAGGGGGAATTCCATACAAGTGTGATTCACCTGGAGTGGTAAAATCAGCTATAATAGATGCCCCCTAATGTGTGAGGTCAGAGGAGTCATACGATGGCCAAAATACATTATAAGTCCATCCCAGAAGTGGAGTGATGAAGGATCCAAATGGAAGACCAACCACCCAATCAGCATAGTACAATGATACAACTCTGCACATAACTGCAAATACATATAGAAGTCCTAGATACATAAGAGTACAATGGCCATGAATAGGCATGATACAAAATATCACATAAGTGGTCATCTCCACGTACAATATACATAGATTAGAATCTCCATGATGAAGATATACAAAGGATCATGATATCCATAATGGCTGAAGATATATAATGGATCAAGATCTCCATAATAGTTAGAAATGTCTGACATATACTGGAATCAAGTCACGAGAGCTGAAATCTTATGAACACCGGCACGATCAAGGAGGTAGCATATAAGAGATGCCACCAATCTAGAAAGTCTTCTACACAAACCATTATGAGTACAGGTCCTACTATGTGAATAGAGGTGTCAAGGTCAAACATAGTAGTCCATGATCTGATTACCAGTCATTGATGTATACCGTTAACAGACATGAGACCACCCACCGATAATGAAAATGGGAATCAAGGTACTAGAGTGTAAACTAACAAGTGTGAATAAATGTGTTGAGGTCGAACACTTGAGAGGATCCATCGATCAGGGGACATTGATGTATTCCCAAAATATGTCGATCGCGAGAGAACCTGCCATTGATGACTGCAAGTTTCAAGGAACTCAAAAATGACTCTAGATTCCAATCCCAGAATAAATGATCTGGAGTCGATGGGATGAAATCCGCTGGAAGGAGGGCATTAAGGAATCCCCCATCATCCAACACAAGGTACTCAGCAAAGCTGTATAATGTGGAAGGACTTGATCATAAGGTGCATGAACCAGTAACTGTATTAGGAATGGCCGACATGCAAAGTCAAGATAACTGAGGAATGGCCGACTCAGGTTTCAACTTCCTTCGAACAAGAGCATAATGGTGAATGGTGACTAAATAAAGGCAGCATAGACTTGATATACAAAACTGGGACATCTTTGCGACACAGGAGGCATCGACAAAGGCTCCATGGGGACTGGAAGCTTAACCAGTCGGTGGAGATAAACTCAAATAAATGAGTATAGCTCCTAAAGTCAAACTATAAACCCAACCAATGGATGTGATATACAGTGCTGTGTTCAAAGGTGACATGACTCGACAGCTGCCAAAAGATAACATCTTTCCTTATCCAAATTTTTGGTTTTTTTATTTTTTTGGGCTTTTTTAAATATTTAAAAAGCTTGAAAAAGAATAAAACTGCTTTATAGTTACAAACTAGGAGGAGACAAGTGTCATATGGGCAAACAAACTAGTTCCAAGCAGTGGAACACACCTATGCTCAACGCAAGGATACATGTGTAGGATAGCGACACTCGGGAGAAAATCCCCTCCTGGTAAAAATAGGGAATCAAGTTGCAAAGGATAAATAAAATGGCTCTGCATGGCTAGACATGAGACAAGCTCGGGCTATATGGCTGAAACTCAATGTCAAGGAAGTCGGCATAAGGCTCAATAAGGCAGGCAAATCTCATGATAATGCAATTACAACTTGACATAAGGAAGTCCTAAGGGAAATATGCCAGCAAAAGATCAAGAGGAGTATGAGGCTCTTGCGACATGTCATGGAAATACTATACAACGAACTCCCACACCCTAAGGGACAAAATGTCAGCATGGGCACCAAATGCAAATAAGGCGCTAACTAGGGTACCCATGTAAGGTCAAGCTCTACCACTCCTATCATGCCACTTCTAAAACAGCACGAAGGTTCCGTGACATAATAGAGTGGGTTCATACCTAAGGCTATAATGAAACAGTCATAAGGTCATGCAAAATGCAAACGGTGATGAAACCTAACCTATATGCCAGTTTAGACATGATACCTGAAATCGGCACGAACGGGTTAATCCAACCGCTGAAACAGCACTCAAAAAGGTCTCCTACATCATAAATTAGTCCAAAAACGGTCCAAAAGGATTAGGAATGGTTCAAACTATAGGAAAGGGGGTAAAAAATTTCTATAAATAGTAAAAAAAAACAAAACATTATAAAACATTTGAAATTTTTACCCATTTGAGCTCAAAACTTCAACAGCGAATTCTAGGA
This sequence comes from Pseudotsuga menziesii, assembly GCA_001517045.1. Classification (NCBI taxonomy): domain Eukaryota; kingdom Viridiplantae; phylum Streptophyta; class Pinopsida; order Pinales; family Pinaceae; genus Pseudotsuga; species Pseudotsuga menziesii. The sequence goes on along the minus strand of LPNX010228760.1, from coordinate 978,019 downwards.
GATCCAGCCGGCGGAATCCAGTACCGTTTTTTCCAGGTACTTACCCATGCTCTACTCTTTCATTTTGATGCAAATTTTGTCAAATTCCATGGTGTATTTGATTTTATAGGCCATTCTAAAATAGGCACTACGGCCCATGCATAAATCGAGGGTTTTTCCACATATAGGTCCTGATATATGCGGAAAATGCCCTCACAGTCACGTACATACATGGTTGTTTGGAAAACAGTCACGTATGTGGCCACGCTTAAGGTTTTTCAATTATTCTAATGGACAAAACTTAAATTTTTTGTGCAGGATGGTCCTAGAATGGAGAGAATGTGAACATGGTGATGTAGAAGAGGCAGTAAGGGCCGATCTAATGGCTCAACAAGCGTTACGTGCATGTGGGCTCTACAAATTTTGGTGTCTTGGTGGCTTAAGGGCCAAACCAGGACTATTGTAGATGTTAGTGGACTACTGGAATCCAGACTCAAATTTGTTCCAAATAGATGGGATGTCCCTCACCATAGAGGTGGAGAAAATATACTTTATTACTGGACTTTCCCAATGGGGGAAGTGGTGAACCTACATTCTCGCGGGCCCGGAGGTGGCCTGACTATAGATGAGTAAATTGTGGTGTACTGCTATCTAGAAATGGAGAAGGTGGGGATTCAGATCCCAACTAACTCCATACAGGTGCTGGGCCTAAAGGCCATCCTACTGACACTGGGCAGGATAGCAGGCTTGGTTTCACTCCACCAGGCCTCACGTCCTCTGATTTTCTATGCAATGGAGTGCATGAGAACCATGGTATACGATTGGAGCACTACACAATTGGGCAACATGAAACACTAGCTCAGTGAGTGCAAGATGTTCAGAGTGTGAAACTTTCATTTCAGCAGCATACTAAGCACGTTTTTCTTTGAGCGTGTTCCAGGATTGAGCCCTAGAGTTGACGTTCCTCTACACGGGGTTCGAGATCTGGCCCAACGGCATTGGGCGGATGTGATGTGCAGACTGGGCGAAGGTAGGGTGTCCAACCCCTATCCAGCTGATTTCTTTCTGTGGTGGTGATGACAAATAGTTTCCATCGATGACTACCCCTATGCGGGGATAGATTTCTAGGGAAACCCAGACATACCGCTACCACCAGGATCGGCATACGGTGACACAGGTAACGAATCTCTACCCTCTCTTTAAAAAATTTGAGTTATTTAATTTTTTGTGTTTTTTTATTATGTGGAATCAAAAGATATGTTTTTGGGTGACAATACATAGTAACATCTACCATATGCATGCAAATGTGGGACCACGGCAGCCTGAAGGCTTCCCTCCTCATAGACAAAGCGGAAGAGGAGACGATATCACTGGTGTGGATGCGGAGTGGACGCTCCAAAGCATTCACACCAACTTCATGAGGCTGACACACAGAGTACCCATGGCGCAAGTCAAGGACTTTCCTGAGGCCATGCAGCGCTAGGTGGTGGGTGTACCACGAGCATGGGTGCAGCTATTTCAATGGCTAGCTAGAGCCGTAGTGACATTCCACGATCACAACCCCCCTCCTCCTCCACAGGATTAGATACCTAGGAGCGATACATTTTGTATTACTGTGTATTATATCTTGGTGGCTCGAGAGCCCCGTTTTTGTATTATGACACTATGTATTACCGCATTTTGGATGTTTATAAAAACATTTATGATGATCGGTTTATTTATTTACATGTGTAAAAATTTATGTTCATGATGAGCTTATTGTGTGTAGTGAGAATTTCTCCTCACTACAGGGGCAGGAATGGCTCCCTTGTGCCTATAGGGCACAAGGGTAGGTTCCTACCCTTTGAAAACAGTAAAAAATGGAAAGGAAATATGACATAAACAGAGCAGCAAATTGAAACTAAGCTAATCTAATCAAGAACATAAGAAAATAGAGCACTACTGTAAACTAGATCTAATAGCTAATGATAGAAAATAAAGAAGAGGAGATGAAGCACTGTTGAACCCCTCTACACACAGTAGGTTAGGGTTCCGCCTCCAAAACCTACAAAATAAACCTAAGCTACAATGGAGAAAACCTACGAACAATGTTAATGAAAAACCTGCAAATATAAATGGGGGTTAGGAAACAAAACAAATAAACAACCATGAAAAGAAATTATACCTCACTTAGGTGGAAATGGGCCACCATGCCCTAGCTCATGGGAGCACCTCTCTCCTGGTTGTGAAGCAATGGCTTGATGAGATGGAGATGGAGGAGAGGGAGAGTGGGTGGTTTGAGAGAAAGAGGTCTCAAAGCATCCATGGGAAGCATAACAATAGGCAAGTGAGGAGTGTCTTGAGAGTGACCCCCCACCCTCGTTTTATAGTTTTTCCAAGGGATTTTAGAGTTTTAAGCCCTTGGTCAAGGATTTAGCCCCTTCCGCCCTAACTTTAGCCCCTTTCAGGGTTTTAGACCCTTTTTGAGGGCTTTAGCTCCTGGGGGTCTATTTTGGGCTCTTTTTTGGGGTTTTTAACCCTTTTCTTCATCCTTGGGCTCTTTTGGAGGTGTGGGAGTCAAATGGAAGGTCTTATGGAGTGAAATGAGTGTTGTGAGATGGTATCCTTGGGTGGTGAAGGCCATTGAGAGCTATGTGGGGGATTTTTGGGTTAACAGATTTCCCCCTGATGTGTGAGGGTAGAATCTCAACGTATGGTTGATGAAAATCATAGGATTTGCTGTTGAGAGGTGGTGCTTCCGGGGCTGGGGCATGGTGGCTTTTGGTTTTGTATTAATTTGGTTCCCATCAATGGGTGAGATACAATAAATGTGTGACATGTATATGGATGAGGCCGGCATTCCCATCTCATGACAATGTCAAAAGAATCATTTGATCTATGCTCTAAAATATAAGAGCCGATCATATACAACTGATGTTACAATGCTGGTTGCCTCTCATGTGAGGCAGAATACAATACTGATCTGGTACATTGGACCCATGGCATTCTCATGGAATGCTATATCTTCATGACTGATGGTCTGCTAGATCTGGAATGGTACATAGCTATATGGACTTGCTGATTGAGAATCAAAGTCTCTGCGGTACAAGTATGCTCCATAAATCATAAAGGTATATAGAAGCACTGCTGGGGCTTCTGAACATTGTCTCCAACGCAACCCAAAAATCACAAGGGACATAACCTATTTAGGTCCCTCGATTGGACTCACCAATGTGCTAGAGTTGGGTGACATCCGGGGTCTTCGACCAAGTACTGTGTGGAACAAACCCTGTACGAATATCAACGGTGCGATGATGGAGTTGAAGTCGAGCACGTGAGAAACAACCATCCCAAGAGGCACTAAGGACTCCTCTCAAGTGGTCCAAGGAACTCATCAATGATGTAAGTGAAACCAAGGTACAGGGACCTCTAGGTCTATCCTCTGGAGTATGTGTGTTGGCGTCAACAGAGGGAGACCTACCCCCAGTCAAGGCAATGATGTTTCCTTGACCAAGAGTGCGAGGGAGAAAACCGAAAGGTGTGAAGCAATCTGCGAACTAACTCACTGAATTGGGGGGGGAGGGGAGGGAAGGGAAAAAACTGAACAGGGGTAGGGGGGGAGTGGGAGACTCAAACTTCCTTTGTTCAGAGTATGATGGCAGGGCGGACCAAGCAGCAAATGAAGATGACTCATGGGGATGGGATCATAGCTGTAATACTAGGAATGTCACTGTAGATGGGAAATACTTGGAGGAGATGGACACTTTTGATACTGATAGGATCCAAGGAATACACATTGCAGAGTACTCTGAACAAAGTCGACCCAATGTGGGGATGCTGCCAAACTGGTTTATATGGGGTGGTGTTTAGGGACACCGTTGTGGCACGATCTCATGGATTTTGGCGAGCTCGAGAAGGTAAGTGCTCAATGGTGCTTTCAATTTTAGAGAGTCTGAAAGCATGAAGAAGACTCCAGTGGGGGCTCTTTTTCGTTGGTAGTCTCCTGTGCCCGAAAAAGGATAAAAGTATACATAGGAGAGCTCGCTCATACTGGAGAGGATGAGAGACTTCTTTACCGTTGGTAGTCCAATCAGGTCGGAAAATGTTACACCTATACTGACTGGACGGTCATTCAGATACTTTTACGAGCATGAACGAAACCAAGTTTGCTCAGCGATCTTTTCTTGTTGAGACAGCTGGAAAAGAGCTTAACAAAAATCGGTGGTGAGCTTTTTCGTAAAGTGCGGCCCCTCTTCCCGAGAAAGCTCAAAAGTATGCAGAGGGGAATGGTCTTGGATTGAGTATGCCAAGGAGGTCCTTTTCATGAAATGGTCTACATGGTCCGTAAAAGGAGGTAAACGGGACGATGTAGATGCCCTTTCCTATACTTTAGAGAGCGGGAAAGGAAGCAGCAACGCTCAACAAACTTTTCATTGTTTTAAGGCGTCAGAAAAGAGCTTAAACGAAACTACAATGTGGTCAACCGACTACGGTGGCACGAGTGGTGCCCCCATGTCGAGACGGTGGACAGAGGTCTAAAGGTCATCTGTACAGTATGGACAAAGCAGAAGACTCTCAAACATACCAATAGATGCGTGGGATAGATCACGGAAGAGGACTGCAAGATGGTGCGACAGAGGCACGCAAATCGAGGTGGCTCTCGAACAGAGGTCAGGAGAGCGTGTGTGTGTATTGCGGTGGACAAACTTGACTACATGCGATGTAAGTACAATTTTGGAGGCATTTATATGCCAAATACATGCAAGAAAAGAAATCATTTTGTGGACAGTGGTCCAGAGGTCCGCGTAAGGTGTGGTAAAAAGAAAAGACAATCTATGTGTTAAAAATACAAAATAAAAGCTAAAATTACATTTCTTAATGGGCGGCGGCCCGAGGACACTTCTATGTCAAATACATGGAAGAAAATCAAAGAGTTTGTGGACGATGGTCCAGATGTCTGCATAAGGTGTGATGGAAAAAGACAATTATAAATACAAAAAGTAAAATTATAGTACAATCCTTAATGGGAGGCGGCCCGACAGCTTGTATGAGTAGTGGTCGAGAAGTGTGATACGAGTACCGGTCCATAGACACTCGCATCGTTATGTCATGGCTCGTAAATCGAGGTGACTTATGGGAAATTGTCTCAAAATTGATTAGTTAAACATGAGACAATGGTCTCATTAAGAGATTTAATCCTAGAGGTGTGAGAGGTGTCTCGAATAGGTTCCGAGTGACTTTGGATTAGCAGCTGATGGTACTCCCCCTGACTTGTGGTAAAAAAAATGTTGAAAAACAAAAAGGGAGAAAACTACGCTATAAGGGACTCATAGTGGTGGTATCAGGCATAGACTCTCTTCAGGTAGACCCCATTATGTGGTTTCTTCAAGAGGTGACCATCTGAGTCAGCGAAGAGGTATTCCCCCTTGCCGAGATGAAGGTCATTGGCAAGGCAGGGTGATGGAATTTGGTCTTTTATGGGAAGAACCGATTCCACACTATGGTTTAAAGGGAATGGGGTAAAACCGAAGGTGGTCTTACAGATTTCTCCGTCATTGTGTAAGTGGTGCCGGGATAGATTAGATGGATATTCCACAGCCGACGAGATGGAAGGGCAACTAGTGCTAGAGATCATGTAAATGGTATTGGTTGTGGTTTTTGTGGCTATGCCCCCAGTCTTTGTTGGAGGAAGAGGGGCAGGCTTGGAGACAGGAGGATTCTTTGATGGACCTAGAGGTAGGTGCAACATCATCTCAATTGGATGGACATGAGTCAACACATCCTGGGGCCTTAGATGTAGGTTAGTTGGTTCAAGGTACCACACAGGATATCCTAGTGTGAAATCCTATAAATGGAGGGTTTCCAAGGTAGAATTACTCACGATACTAGATGGTAGGAAAAATAAAAGGAAAAGAAAAAGAAAAAGGATCATGTTGATCGGGAATGAACCCCATTGTTTCCCTGGTAACTGAGGTTAAGGTTGCAACTGAGGTTGGGGCTGCAACTGAGGTTGCGATTGTGGCTGGGGAAACAACGGAAGAGATAGGTCTAATGGACCGTCGATGATGGTGGAGACAATAGGGTCGGTTGAACTGGACATCATGTAGATGGACATGGTGTCTGAAGAAGGAGGTGGGGGGTGAACTTCTTCGATCAAGGTGATCTCAGACTCAAGGGAATGGTGACGGAGGTCAACGAGAGCTATTCAAAACTTGGGTAAGTCTTGGCAATGGTGGGAGTAATGTCCATACAAGCTGCAAAGGGTGCAAGCATGGTTTTTCCTCAATGCCTTGTTCCTGACTACTGGCACGGTTGGGAGTTCAACCATGGGGATGTTTTCGTTCATATCCATGGCATCCAGATGCACATGGATCACTGGGATTTCAAGGCAATTTTGAGTTGGGTGGCCCTGTTTTTCACAGACGACACAACGTGGGACTTGTCGTGGTTCTGCGGTGGCTTTGGTGTTCTTTCCCCTAGCCCTTTTGGGTTGGGGCGGTGCAGGTGCGGGTGTGGCAGTTGGCTTATGCAGACCGGGTGGGGGGTGAGAATCAACCGTAATAGGTTGCACTGGGGTTAACGCAACCTAGGGCATTGCTGGTTGAGCTGGTGGATCAAGATACCACACCGGGATCCCCAACGTAAAGTTGGGTAGGCTTAAGGTGTCCATGACCAGCTTGATCATGACACCAGGTGGGGGAAAGAGGAAGGGAATTGTATGGAGTGGAGATGAGCCCACATAAATCCTAGCTGGTTGCATGTGGGGGTGAGGTTGTGGTTGCGGCTGTGTGTAATGCTACTGCTGCGAGTGATGTTGCAGCTACGAACGATGTTGTGGTTGTGGTTGGGGTTGCGGCTGCGGTTGCTGTTTGGGTGCAGCGGTGCTTGATGAGACCATGCACAAGTCCGTAGTTTGCTTTTGTGTCGGTGGTGGTGACACCAAAAGGAAAGGAGTTGTCATGGTGGGATCGGTAAAAAACTCTAGGCCCACATTCAACAGTGGGGAGGCTGGTGTATTTTCAACCACAGTGTTGGTTACAGGGATGACGTTAACGTGTGCGGTCGCCCCTTGCAGCTCAATGGTGGTGATGGTAGGGATAACATTGGCAGGTGCTATTAACCCTTGCAGATCATGATAGATGAGCTAGTCAACCATCATAATCTTCCCTTCATGGGGGAACATCACGAGGAGGAAGACAGTTGACGTGACGGCTCGCATTGCGTACATGTAACTCCTCCCAAGGAGGAGGTTGTAATCTAGTTGAGCATTGATGACTTCGATGTTAATCAGGACTGTCTTCTCGGCTAACGTGATGGGGACTTGGGGAAGGATTCCTTGGGATTTAGTGGGATTTCCATCATAAGCCTGCAAAGTCATGGAGGACGGCTCCAAAATCGGTGATCCAAGCTTCTGCCAAACCAAGGTAGACATGACATATGTGGATGCCCCCTCATCCACTATGCATCGGTGCACGACCAAGTTTCGGATGGACACAGGGATTTGGAAGGCGATAGTGGAGGTCATGCGCGGCTCTCTATTCTCTGTATCAAAGGTGATCAGCTTGGAGTCAGAGGGGTCTACTGCCCCTAGAGTGGCTAGTAGGGCTTTCTGTTGCATTGGGAACGTTTTAAGTACCTCAAGAGCGGACATGGGGGTTAGCGTTTGGGCCAAATCATCCACAATGCTATAGCTGGCTGTAGCTCTAGCTGTGGCGTTATTGGCAATTCTACGTATGGGGGGGTGTGGGAACGGGGGTAACTGGAAAGGTAGGTTGGTTTTCTTAGACGTGGATGTTGTTGATGAGTCTACAAGTTCGATGGTGGTACCGTACTGATTTTTCCTAGTCTATAAGTTGACGTCTTCAGTGGTCATGGTCATCAGGTGGTGAACACCTGTTTCGATCATGGGCGGTGCCCCCAGAGCGTTGGGGTTGGCCTGGAAAGGGGGAGTGATTACCACTAGTCCTTGGACTAGTAGTGGGTTTTGAAGCACCATGGGAGGAGGTCCTAGTGGTTCCTGGTTGGGTTGGGTTTGAGTGGGGGCATTGGCGGCCTGTTGGGCCTCATTTTGAATGGCCTGCTTAGTGCGAGTCATGAGGGGACACTCAAATGTGTAATGCCCATAAACATCATAGAGTGTACAAGGTTGGTTTGTGCGTAACGGAGCGTTGCGTCTTGGTGCATTCTGTTGTGGGGGGTTTTGGGCTGGCCGGTTAGCCGTGGCATTATTGGGAGGGTTCGGTTGCTGACCGCCTCCCTGCGGTTGGTTATTTCCTTGGTTGAGGGGCGAGTTGTTTCTAGATTTCCCTTGTTGACTGTTAGGGGCAGGCTAGTTGGGACAATTTTTTTGTGCGAACACTTGTCCCAATGAAGCGGGTGGAGCGGGTGGAGCGGGGGTGGGGGCTTGAACTTGTTTCACTAGTGGTGCATAGTCTATTTGTGGGGGTGGTGGTGCCAAGAATGTGGGAATTTTCCCCACATACTATTTTGTTGGCCAAGCCATGGCCTAATCCTGCTGTGGTGGAGAAGGTTGTGCATAAGAGGTTGTTGCTCCGGACTGGGACATCATTCTAGCATAGTCCGGAGCTTGGTTTTGGTAAGCAACATTAGTAGTGTTGCTTGGTTGTGGTGCAACGACAGGTGGTGTCAATCAAGGCTGTGGTTGTTAGGAGACTGACCCTATGATGTCATCTGCGGCATGGGATGCCCCTGGTGCGTCACGGTAAGAGGTACTTGGACGGGGAGCATCTGGAATGACAGTGTACAAGTATCCAGACTGGGCATAAATGAGGTCAAATTGTTGGGCCTTCAATATGGCCTCTTCTTCAGATTGGGAATGTTCAGATGCAACGTCCTTTGCGATAGGTGGGAGAAAAATCTTAAGGAACCAATCCAAGAAGATCTTGTCGTCTAGTTGGATTTTGCATAAGCTACGGCGTTGCCGCCACTCATGGATATGGTCAGTTATGTGAGTGGTGGTTCTTTGGCGATAGGATAACAGAATCTCCACCCCCTCATCATATCTGACAAGGAGTTAGAAATATTGTAGGAACATGAAGGCTAGGGAGTTGAAGTTGGGGTACTTGGCTTGTGGCAGCTCAATGTACCATTTGGCCGCGGCACTTGTAAGGGTGCGTTGGAACAACCTCAGCCTAATGGAGTCGTCTACAATGTTGTTGGATGAGCACCATAGATGGAATGCCATTATATGATTTTGGGGACATTCCTTGGCTTTGCCTTCAAACTTTGGGATGTCTAATGGCAACTTAGTTGGAATGGGTGGCCAGAAAGCTTGGTGGCAGATGGGATCATTCATTAATCTAGCCAAGTCAAGAAAGTTCAGACAAGCCATGAAGGGCATATTTGACCCCAAGTTGATGTGGGATGGGGCCGCAATGGGCGTGGGGTTTGTAGGTGCATAATGCATCTGCATGGCTGGGGGTGCTTGTGGTGGCACCATGGCGGATGGGACAATGCCCCCAATTGTTGTGGTTGGGATGGTATGGGTAGCGGGGACATTTCCCCCATGTATGGTGATAGGGGAAATGTGGATGGTTGGTGCACTACCCCCCTGTGTGGCAGGGGGGACAATGTGTGTGGAGGGGCCACTACCCCCATGTGTTACCACTGGGCCAGCTTGGCTGGTTACTATTGGTGGTGGCAATTGGCTAATGATAGTCTGCATGATTGTGCTTGGGCCACTTGCCAAGTTGTGGGTGACAAGTTGTGATGTGGAAATGGGTCCACTTGCTAAGGTTAGGCCGAAAAATGGATTCAGGTTTGCACTAGCCACGACGCTTGATGGTGCGGTGTGGAGGTCTGGTTCAGACTGATATGGGTCTGAATCAGAATCAAAGGCTGTGTGGCCCTCTGATGGCGTGGGAGATCACTGAGAATGGCTACGACGGTGCCAACTGAGTGTTCCAAATGGTGGTGGTTCGCCTCTTAGGCGTGAGGAAGATCGTGGAGGATCAATTGTGTTCACTTTTGTGTATGAAACTGGTGGGTATGAGATTTGGACCCTAGTTTCAATGGAGTCATACTGGCTGAAGGTGGTCTCTCTGCCACCAAGACTGCTAGAAGAAAACACTTGGCTTGTTCCTCACAAGTGCTTCTACTCAATCGGAAGGGGTCGTTGCCCATTTCGCTTGGTAATTTTTCTCAGCAGCCAACTACTTTGGGGTTCCTATGGTACTCTTCACAATGAGTTTCTGGGAAAATCCCAAGTACTTCCCACAGTTGAAGCAATCAGGGACTTATGTCCTCAAAGACTGCATAATTGATTGAACTTAGTGTAAATTTGGTAAATTTTAAGGCTTACTCAGCGTCATGAACTGAGTTGGGTTAATTATTTGGTATGGTGTGTTGGTTTGCTTGTTTGTTTTGGTATTTGGTTTGTAATATGGTTTATGAATTCATGGTAGAGTTCATGTCTCGGTTTTGTATGAAAACATAAATAGAAATTTGTAAGCAAGTATGGTGATTAACCCTGAATTGTTGGCCTAACTCAACGTCTACCTCTCAGTGATATTCTTCTTCAACCAAGAGACGGTGTTGGGCTCTCAACACAATGGGACTAAGCCCATCCTTAGATCCTCAGGTCACCTCCCAAGTGCTAGGTTGGTCAACAGGGAGGACACTTAGCACCATGAGAATCCCTCCTTCTCTACCCCCTCTACCTTCCAAGTCACCTGGTTTTAGTGGTTTGGGAAAAATACCATGGAGTGCCTAGATCTATACGAGCTTACCCTTCGTCGTATCCCAGAATACCTCGGAGGGTGATGACTGGGAAGAGGAGGAAGGGGGCAGCAAGATGGTTATTTTTAAGTTACTTTTAGTTAGACTAGTCCATTTTATTAATCCTTAATGATTGATTTAGCATATACACATTGTTCATGGATTGATTTGTAGAAAATAAAAACTGGAATTGAAAGAGACCTGCAATGGTGGACAGAGGTGGCTAGGCCACACTAACAATCCTCTGAAACTAAAAATTACTGTTAATTAAACTTAAATACAACTTCTATGTGACAGGCCATGAATTTCTGACCAAATCCCACGAGGGGGCCGTGAGATTTTTCCCGAAATGAGAGAGGGGGTCACACAGAATGTGAAAACAGCTGCAACCTAAGCTCCTGGGCTGAAGTCACACCTATCTGAGGATTAAGTGTTCCCTGGGCGCACCTATTGGCCAATTAATATCGCCCCAGTCTCAACTTTTCCCACGATAAGAGCGACCTCCTCCGGAAAGGGGGTTTTTGGTGGTGCAGGGTCAGATCTGGCCGATAGTAACTGGTACTGGGGTCAGTCTAACTCGGCTCAGCCTAGCAAAGGCTTCGGCACTAACTAAAATAGGAAATAAAGTATATTTAAACAGATCTAACCTAAGATTTTTGAAAACTAGGGTAAAATGGAAAAAACTTAAAAACTTGAAATTTTTGGCCCAGGGATCCTATGGGATCAACCTAGTGGAGTCGCCAAAGCTGCAGTGAGAATTTCTCCTCGCTACAGGGGCAGGAATGGCTCCTTTGTGCCTATAGGGCATAAGGGTAGGTTCCTACCATTTGAAAATAGTTAAAAACAGAAAGGAAATATGACATAAACAAAGCAGAGAATTGAAACTAAGCTAATCTAAGCAAGAACATATGCAAATAGAGCATTACTTTAAACTAGATCTAATAGCTAATGACAGAAAATAAAGAAGAGGAGATGAAGCACTGTTGAGCCCCTCTGCACACAGTAGGTTAGGGTTCCACCTCCAAAACCTGCAAAATAAACCTAAGCTACAATGGAGAAAACTTGCAAACAATGTTAATGAAAAACCTGCAAATATAAATGGGGGTTAGGAAACAAAACAAATAAACAACCATGAAAAGAAATTATACCTCACTTAGGTGGAAATGGGCCACCATGCCCTAGCTCATGGGAGCACCTCTCTCTTGGTTGGGAAGCAATGGCTTGATGAGATGGATATGGAGGAGAGGGAGAGTGGGTGGTTTGAGAGCAAGAGGTCTCAAAGCATCCATGGGCATCATAATAATAGGCAAGTGAGGAGTGTCTTGAGAGTGACCCCCCACCCTCTTTTTATAGTTTTTCCAAGGTATTTTAGGGTTTTAAGCCCTTGGTGAAGGCTTTATCCCCTTTTTTGGGCCTTTAGCCCCTTCCGCCCTAACTTTAGCCCCTTTCAGGGTTTTAGCCCCTTTTTGAGGGCTTTAGCTCCCGGGGGTCTATTTTGGGCTCTTTTTTGGGGTTTTTAGCCCTTTTCTTCATCCTTGGGCTCTCTTGGAGGTGTGGGGGTCAAATGGAAGGTCTTATGGAGTGAAATGAGTGTTGTGAGATGGCGTCCTTGGGTGGTGTAGGCCATTGAGAGCTATGTGGGGGATTTTTGGGTTAACATTGTGTATGAAACAAATGCCAATCTAACACGTAGTTAGCATATGAGTTAGTAACTTGATTATTAATTCTTGGAATATGTATGTATGTTATATTGTCAAATTGTCGTTCTAATACTCTCACACGTAAGAATCTTCTTAATAATGTCAGATCTCTAACATGGTACAAACCATTAAGCTGTGACACTACTAACTCTGAATCAAGACGTACCTCAAGAGAGAGAATGCCATGTAAAATGGAATCCCGTAGAAGCTCAATAACGGCACTATATTCAGCAACATTGTTTGAAGATGGTCGTAAACATACGCCTCCTGAAGACAATACCTGACCCATAGAAGTATAAATCACCCAAGCAGCAAAGGCTGAGTTTTGAGTGTGACAGCTCACACCATCTGCAAATCCTATGAAGGTGGAATATTCCATTGACATCTGCCAAAAGAACGGAAACTAATCACAAACCCGATCACCATAAGAAAAAGACCTACCTATGCAAATTTGTACAATAATATACAATAACCAGCCTTGGTTGAAAATCATGCATAGTACTTTTTGAGATAGAGCCCATTTCTAGGCTCTGCCAAGGCCGTTCCCTCATAATCCACTAACTCATAAGCGCCTGTCACGTCCCCAAGCCTCCGACCGGCAAGGAGGACGCGATCTACGAACTCTATCAGACCGGGCTAACCGCCCATAAACATATGCAGGAATAAAAATTCATAAACAGAATGCCTAAACATGCACATTGAACCTTTATTTTACACATCGGAAATCCATGAACATGTACAGGAAGTAAAATCGCCTAGAACAGAATGCTTAAGCGAATTTGAACTAAAATATGCACCCAGAATTATTAATCATTCACAGATGCAATTTAATCATCATACACAGCGGAAAATAACAGCATTCAGACATGCATTCATTCAACATGCATTTATCATGTTCATTTCATTTTCATTATCAGTAAATTAAGAATTGCAGAGGTAAAATGCACAATATTACTTATCTTATGAAAGCTTTGCTCCGCAACCAGCTACGTCGCTGCAACGTTCCACCCAACCATAGGCCAACGTGCTCCTTGATCTCTCAGCAACGCTGCCACCCCTGAGCTGGGCATGATTCTCCAAGGAATAAGGGAATTAGCAGGCTTACACATAGCCAAGGATGTCCAAAACACTCAGCCAAGCCAACTCAGTTGGGTTTATCAGGCCATTAAGAAGCTGGAGAAGGCAATTTGCTAAGCTGGTGAGCTCATTACAGAGCCAAGGACACCTACACCAGATCTAGCCTAACCTCTAAGACACCCATCCACACCCAACACAAGGAATCAGTCCCTTCTCTGCTACACAGTCCCTCAAGCCCTGCATTCCCTTCCAGTGCTATTCAGGGGTGATGGAGAAGAAGGTCATCCCTCTAGTTCTGTCTGTGTGGTTCCATCCACCAGGTTCATCAAGCAAAACTCAGCCCACATCCTTGCTCCCAATACAGTCCGAGGACCAACAATTGCACTCCGGCAATTAAATTCAGCTCTCACAGCTTAAACAGGGAAAACGAATTACACAGTCCCAATGTAATAGCAAAAACGGCTCACAACATGGGGAAAACACACAGTCCTGAAGTTGATCAGGGAAACCAACTCACAGCAGGGAAAAACGTCCCAAATAGCCAGTGCGTGAGACCCAAAAGTCAGTGAGACAGCCAAAAACGTGAATGGCTCTTCACAGCCATGGTAGAAAACACATGAAATCACAAAAATGTGAATGGAAAATGCACCAGCAGCTCCAAAAACGTGAGGAATACAACCCAGGCCCTGGCATTACAAAAACGACCTCCAATCCATGGGAAAAATGAAGCCAGCAACCAAAACGTGGGATCCAAACACACAGGAAAAACTCCAGCTGCTCCCAAAACGTGAGAAAACTGAAAACGTGAATGCCTAGCAGAATGGCATACGTTTTTGGGCATTTTTCTTGCCAAGGAAGTCAGCACACGTTTTTCAAAAATGGGTCTCTGCCCAATTCGAATTTTGGTTGCCCATACTCTTCCCCTTCCATGCAATGACTAACTCAACCACATTCTGGTAGAATTAAATGATTGGAGAAAAAAGACAAGAAAGGTAGTTGACAGCTTGGTGGGTTTTCTCATAGACATTTGGCTTTTCCCCATTGGCCCATAGGCTAAATACTTCACCCCCCCCTTATCCTTAGAAAATCATGCCCCATTCGATTTAGTTGCCGCGACCGTAGCTGGTTGTGTCCATTAATTAATTATGATGCATATTTACATGATGGCCAACATAATATATGCCGCATGCCCCGATATACCATCGGTGACAAATTCAAATCCAAAACATAGCATTACCGATCAATGGTGGGGCTTTGGCCTTTAGCTCCACACCATGATCATTACAATGTATACATCATGTACATTTAATGTAACGGGGTCAAAACCGGGGCATTACAGCGCCCTTCTCTAACACACGTTTAACAATGTAAGGACCATGCCACATGGGGTTAAACTTTCCTACCCCCAAGGGTTCTTTCGGCTGATCCCACAAAAGGATGAAGTCTCCCTCACTAAAACTCCTTAGACAGACAGAATTATCGTACTGGACCTTTACGCGATGCTTATTTACTTCTAGAGCCACCAAGGCATCTCGATGCTACTCATCAAGTTGCTGAAGGTGGACCAATTGCTCCTCCAATGGGGAAGTGTCTGGTAAGAGCTCTATGCCTAGCTTCAAAGAAGGAATATCGCACTCAACCAGCAATACTAACTCCACTCCATGTACAAGTTGATATGGAGAAAAACTTGTGGAATTATTAACAGTGGTACTATACGCCCACAAAGCAGGATATAACGTAATGTGCCAATTATTCTTGCTTTGTGCGATGGTTCGTTGGAGAATGGATTTGAGTGATTTATTCACTGCTTCCACCTATCCATTCGCTTAAGGGTAGTAAGAGGAGGAATGCTCTTGTTTGTACCCTAATTTTGATGCCAACTCTTCCATAATATGATTCTGAAAGTGTGAGCCATGGTCAGTGAGAGGCTCTTTCGAAATATCGAACTGAGTAATAATCTGGTTGAATATGAAGTGTGTGGTTGTCTCACTGTTAGATTTAACTGTAGGCATAGCCTCATCACATTTCGTGAATTAGTCAACCGCCACTATGATATGATGATGCCCCCCAGTTGAAGCTGGGTTACAGTCCATAAAATAAATCCCCCACTTAGTGAAGGGACCAGCGGTGATGATGGGATGTAACGGGGCAGGTTTCGAGCGCATATTACATGCAAACACCTGGCAAGGATGGCACCTCTTGACTGCATCTACACAATCAATAAAGATCGATGGCCAAAAATAACCCGCTCTTAATATTTTTTGGGCTATAGAAAGTCCAAATAAATGACCACCACACGCCCCTCCATGGCAATCATTCAACACTACCTCAGCCTCTTCATGATTTAAACAATGACGTAAAATGGAATCTACCCCACGATGGTACAAAGTGTTATCCACTATGAGGTAATTCTTAGACACGTGACGTAACCGTCGTCATTCATCCCATGAGAGGTGAGTAGGGACCTTCAATGTTTGTAAATATATAATGATATCCCCATACCATGCGTCTAAGGTTGATATTAAGAATATTTGCTCATCGATAAATGTATCTTCACAAACCAACTCCTCAGCCTCGTTTGGGAAATCCGATATAAGTTCTGCAAAAATTAACGATTTCTTCAATTTTGCCAAAACAAACTCGAGATCGAATTCTTGCAGGATGAAAATCCATTTATTATATTTTCCCCCAATCATCCTTCGAGTGAGGATGAATTGAAATAGATTGACATGGGATACAACCAAGGTCTAGCGAAGGAGAATATAATGTCTCAACCATTGAACCGCATGTATGGTAGCTAAGGAAAGCTTCTCAACATGAGAATAATGGATCTCCATGTCAATAAGATTCCAGCTCAGATAGTATATGACATACTCTTGTAGCTCCTCATCCTCTTGAACCAAAACCATACCAATCATCTCCATGGACGTGGCCACATAAAGTAGAAAATCATAGCTATAGTCTGGGGGACTAATCACCGAGGCCAATGCTAGGGATCGTTTGAGCACATCAAAGGACTCCTGAGCTCGCTCATCCCAACAAAAGGTGGTGTCCTTCTTCAAAATATGCATGAAGCCTCTAGTCAAACTGGCAAAATTGACAACAAATCTCCATAAGAAGTTTGCCCTGCCTTGCAAACATTGAATATGACGAATGTTTTTCGAGGGAGACAACTGAAGTATTGCCTCAACCTTCAAAGGGTCAACTCTTATACCATCTTTAGAAATGATGAATCCTAATAAGCGACCAGACTTCACAAAAAAGATGCACTTGTGAGGATTTAACCTGACCAAATAATGGCGGCACCTTTCGAATACCAATCTCAAATGATAGGAATGACGCATTCTCATACGAGAATGAGCAGCAAGGTCATCCAAAAATACTTCGATAATCGATTTGAGATCATGGAAGATCAAGATCATGTCCCGCTAAAACGTATCTCCAGCGTTCTTAAGTCCAAAAGGAATTTTCCGATATGCAAAATTTCCCCAAGGACAAATAAATGCAGTATTGTGTTGGTTCTCAGGTTTAATTTGTATGTGATTGTATCTAGAAAATCCATCCATAAAGGAAAAAACCTCACTACCCGCACACTCATCCAAAATCTGATCAATAAATGGTGTGGGGAAATTGTCCTTAGGACAGGCACGATTCAAATCACGGAAATCAGTACATATGCGGATTGCTCCCTGCTTCTTGTCAACCGGAATGGGGTTTGAAAGCCACTCCATCAAGGGAATGGGATAGATAAAATTGGCTTGCAACAGTTTCTCTATCTCAGCCTTAATCGCGGCTGCTTTTCTACGATTCACCACACGCAAGCGTTGTCGAACAAGCTTAGCATCGAGATAAGTCTTAATCTCCTGTTCAACAATGTGAGGGTCGATACCTGGAATTTCATCATGTTGAGGCCTAGAAATTCATAGGCAACAACAGCAAGGGATTCGCCCCAGTCAATATTCCCAACTAACCCATGACTGTTTGGTGTAGGGAATCCGTTTGGTTTGCGGTCCGGCTACCATAGGTCAAGTGACAAAAATAAAAGGTTTTATCGGTTGCGGCCTAGTCCACCGTGTATATTTTGTAATTTTGACTTTAAGTATGACATGCAAGTGCCTAGCTAAAGATGCAGATTGATTGAGAATGCAAGGAGTGGTCACAATGTGATGCACAGGTTCTTACCTCTCGTCTTAAACTTTCTTGCATCTAAATCACACATAGCAAGGAATTAAATCTAACTACCTAACCTATCCTTAGGGAGCAACATTATCACTTATTAATGAGTAATGTATGTTGTGCATGCATTATGAAAAAATTACAGATAGCTGATACTTCTTTCAAACACATGAACATTTAAAGATATTTGGACAACCAGATAGCCAATGGTTTATGAACAACATTCATTACTCATAGTGGAAATTTCCATAAAATAAACCAGAGTTCATTTATACAAGAACATAGGTTCTAAGAGTTAGAACGATCTCACAGTTAATGGAAACAAAGCTGAAAATGAAATAGTTCCTCCTCAACAAATCCATAGCATAACATTTGAACATTCCACCAAGCTTTCTCCAATAGGCAAACTGTAATTATCTATTGCAAAAGGAAATAGTTCTTCTTACAATATGTCTTCACCAATCTCACTGGGAAAAAGTCCCTCTCTTATCTAACTCTTCTATATTTATACAAAAGAACAAAACTGTTGGGCTGCCCACAAATGACTCTTGGGCTTCCCCAAATCTTCACCTCCCACACTTTTCTTTCATTAAGTGCTTATAAGATTTACAATATATTACAATAAATCTAATAAAGTGCTCATGAGGAGGGTCTCACTTGACTATTCAAAAACTTCTTCCATGCTGAAGCCTCTGAGGCAATGCTTTCAAATTTGGAAGGTTCTAAGAAACAGATATTTATTTCAAATTTAGTAGCCTGATTTCGTATTACTTCTATTATGGCTGCACTCAAGTGAAGTTGGTCTTCTAACAACTGCACACTGACCATGGAATGAGCTACTTCATTCTCAGGGTTTGCTCGTCTATGGCTTTGATGTGCTGTATCCTTTGCTCATCTTCTTGATATCTTCTTTGCAACATCTCCAAAATCAGGCTGTGGTCTGGAAAGATATCCATTCTCTGTTTAGCCTCTACCTGGCAGCGATTATAAGTGATCAAAAGTCTCCTAAATAATTCTGCACAAGCCCCCTTTTTCTTCTTGACAACCTTCTTGAATTCTCCGGCTGTGTTTATGGAAAAATCTAGTAAATCATAGTCTTTCCTTAGGGCTTGTTGATCTTTTGATGGTAACTCCGTAGGAGTTTCTTCATTCGCTTCCAATCTCGCCATCCTTCCTGTCAAGACTTCTAAGATATCCTGCGATCTGTCCACAAAATATGAAGAGGTTTCCAAAATCTCTTCTAGCGATTGTACACCTGCAAGATCCTACACCTTTATTCCTCTATAGCTACTTGCAGCTGGTGCATTTTGCTCCTCTGTTCTAGAACATGCTCCTTGAAAGTTTGGAGATTGGCTTGTTGTTCCCTACCCTCTTCTAGAGCTGTTGTTAATGAGGCAACCTGTTCTCTCAACTCTGCAGTCTGCCCCTCAGATTGCCTTTCAGATTCCTCCAAGGTATCCTTCTGTAGCTCCAATTCCCCTATCTTACCTAGCAGCTACTCCTTTTCCATTCTTAACTCTTGATATTCCTGCTGCACTTTCTCTAGACTTCGTTGGGAGGCCTCCATATATCTCTTCTCTACTTGGAGGGACTGGAGCTCAGATTTTGAAGACTTTATTTCTCATTGTTTGTCTTCAAACTTTCTTTTCAACCTATTATTTTCCTCTCTCTCTCTTCTCAGGGTATCTTTGAGCTAGGCAGAAGACTTCTTTGACTGCTCAAGATCAGTCATCATCTGATCTACATTGTCCTCAGAAGCATGGATCAATGCAGCCCCAGATCTGATGGTGAATCTGGGGTCCTTATCTGTTCCATATACTACAGTTGTATCGTTTATCATTTTACCTGACTTCCCCCCAGTCTCGACCTTTCTCTCGGTCCTCTTCACTATTCTTTTATTTTCCCTATCATAAAAGATAGTGTTGAAATCCAGTACTTCCTCCCCTTTTTTTTGCTCAAAAGGGATTAGCCTAAGGGTGGGGACCATAGCCTGTCCTGTTGTGCTGGCAGTAGCTACCTCAGGATCTTGAATATCAGGATTACCCAAGTTGTGATCCTGACTATCTACAGGATCGAAAGCTGATCTCTCTGCGCTTGTCAGCTTTAGCCTCTCTGCTTCCTATTTCTTCAGTTCCTCGTCCATATTTCTTTTATTTTCCTCCTCTTCATTTCGGGCAGCTTCCTCTGCCTTTCTAGCTACTTCTTGTTCATCTCTTCTCTTCTTTTCCTCCTCACCTTTGATCCAACTTTCGGCTTCTTGTGCTAGTCTCCTAGCATTTTCGTCCCTTTTCCTGGCTTCTTCCTCCTCTTTCTTCTCTTGCTCATCCTGTCCTTTCCTGCCTTTGGTGTTGATTTTATTTTTAAACCTTCTTCTTAAGGATGTTATATTTTGTGCACTATGGAAAATGGATTCATCTCTGTCCCAGTGGCTTGTGTATTCAAAATGTACATTCGCCTCTCTGCAGTGTTCTGCCACTTTCCCATTCCTGTGGAAACGCATTTTCCCAAAAATGGAATTTCCCCAATTCCTCCACAAATTCCTTAGCTTTCTTCACCCTTGTGAATTTCTAGCTTCCCAGCCTGAATGGCAAAGGAGCGTAAGCTGCTTTCTTATGTTCAAATAGAAATCTCCCTATGCCATCTAAAAAGACTTGTCTAACTGCCTCTTTGTGGACTACATAGTCAATGGCATACTTAGGCAGTAGTGAGGGTGCTCTAGAGCATCCATATATTCTAAAATATAATCCATCGTCAGTTAAATAATAGTCTACGTATTCTTCAATCACCTACAATGCCTCCTCCGACATGTAGTTTCACTCTTTCAAGAAAATCAAGGTATACAATGGCATAATGAAGTGCTCACACACTTCCCTATAGTGACTGTGGTATTTGTGTACCCACAGTGGCTTGTATGCTGAGTAGACTGATGTTCTTTCCTGGTCCCAGATACACCTCAGATTGGGGAAGGGTTGGTTGCACAGTATGTAATCAATCAATATAGAGCTCATGTAGAACTCTGATCTCTTCTGGGAAACCCCTCCTAATGCTGATGCTATGCAAGCTGAGAGGCTGTTGGACACAATGTTTTCCCAGTTAAAAACTGTCCCCTATGTTGCAACGTAGAAAATGATAGGCACCCATTCTAACTTGAAGATTTTACCGTGGGCCCTCCCAAAAATCCTGTTCAGCATCAAGGCAATGAACCTGTACGGAGTTCTAAGAGTGGCAGTATCATATTCCCCGGTTGGCCAAGTTCTAAAATTCCTGCTAGGAACCAGCATTATCTTTAATGTATCGACTAGGTCCATCTTAATTTCCTTCAACCAGTCTTCAGTCAAGTATACTTGTGCTTCTGGTAAGTGGTAGGCCAGTGCTACATACCCAGGGCTATAAGCAGCATAGCCCTGTTTATCAACATTTGCCAAAATAATGGTGGTTATATCTGCCCTGGACAGAATCCACCCAATCACCTCTAAGCATGGAAAAATCTCAGGTCTAGTAGCAATTTTCATCAATGAAGATCTCTCTATACTGGCATAGATGGTTTCTTCTTCAAAACCTATGTCAGGTACTTCTTGGCGCGTAATTATTCTGTAAATTTACCCCCATTGATATTTGGGTTCCACACCAACTATGTATTTGGTGTCGTCGTAGGTATATTCAACTCTAGTAACGATTTCAACTTCTGGTTCCTCTTCTACCACAAGAGCCTTCTTCTTCTTATGTTTAGACATCTTGGATTCTGAGGAATTTCCCTGTCATATACAGAAATTGCTTTTAGGTTCTGTTGGGTCATTTCCAGATAACATTCAAAATGGAGACAAACTGTATAAGCATCTTACCTCATCTATGCTAAACATGAGTGCAGTTATGAAAAACAAGCAAACAATGCATAAAAACCAAATGCTCCTGCCCAAAAAATTAAAACCAGCTCATGACCAACAATTGCAGATTTAACTTAGAATATCACGGCCTTTCAAGAACAACGAATATCCTCCTCTTCTCGTCATCAAGAACACAGTCTCGAAGCCCCTTTTCAACGCTGCGACCTAAATGCTACGCGGAAGAAAAAGGTGCCTAATCCCAAGTGAGGACACTGCATTGATAGCGCACTTAACTCATAAACAAGAAGAGGAAACTACTTTCTGCAAAACACTCGCATCATGGTTCCATGAGATAATGCATTCTGAACCTAATAATGGTCCAGGGTTCGAATTGTAAAAATCTCAACCCAAGGGGTGCAACCTCCACATCGTGACCCTGGTTCGCAAAGACAAGGGTGACCGAACTGTGGAACCAAACTCACAGCCTCTCGAAAGAAAACCATGAAAACGCCCTCCTTGGACAACCAAACACAGACTGGGGGAAACTGGTGTGGACAGCATAACGGCCATCTGCACCGGTTTCCCCAGCAGTCGAGTGTGAGCTGCAAACCCCTAATAGCCGTGAAAGTCATCATTGCAAAACTATAAAACCCCCCACCAGGCAGCCATACCATTTACCTTGAATATATATACATGCCGAGATGGGAAAACCTAGGTAACCACTTAATCGTAGAGGCGATGAACCGACCTAGGACAACACAAAAAAGTTCGACCAATCAAACAGAAAGGTAAATGGGCATAAGGGCCTACCTGGCACTGTGCTGCGCGACTGGTGGAGGAAAATTGGTAAAATTCCACGGCGGAGCCACCTAGGACCGAAGGTACCGACAACAAAAGCCTTGGTCTACTCAAGCGAAAACGACAGCACGGAGAAATCGCCAAAATACAATAAAATAATAAACCCCCAAACCCAAAATATATATGTCGTGGTCAACATGCAATCGACGGCAAAAATAAGATCATCATGCGGCAAAAGACTAATGGATCGACGATCTTATCAACACCACCTCCACAACGGTGGATGATGAAACAACCAAGAAACCCGCAATGGAGTCAGTGGAGAAACAAATCAAGACTTGCACCGAAGCTCACGAGACTAAGGCTTCGGGTCAATAGATGGTTGAAGAGCCACAACAGTGGAAACCATAAAGGAAATGAGTTCCACAGACCAACAAAATGGAGTAAAAATAAACATGCCTCAAGCGAAAAAAATCGACCAAGCAGAGAAGATAGATCAAACTATTAGAATCATAGTGCTTTTTAGAGCCGCAACGGTGAAAGTTGAAAAAACCCAAGACCTGCAAAACAAAATGGTGGGGATCGAAAAAGGATAAAACAACTTTCAGACAATTTTGTAGAACCTTCTCCGCAACGGTGGAAGACATATAGACAAAGGTTCTGACGAGATCACAAAACAGCTGCCGACAAAGAAAAACACATCCGAGACCAATAACATTTGAATCAGACGTGATGTCCTGTTCCTTTCCGAAACGGCGGGCGTGCAGATAACTAGACTTCCGACTCAAAAGTCTAAACACTTCCGATAGCAAGGAAAAGTCAATTCAAATAGTAAAACATGGCTGGCATAAAAATAAATATTTATGCAAAAACCAAATAAAACAAACAGTTGAGCAAAACGAGTAAAAGGAGGGTCCCAAAAAATTTTGGAATTTTGGGAAAATGTTGCAGCTGCAACAATTGGCGACTACCTAGTGAACCCCATATTTCTGAATTAACTTCTTCCCAGTAAAATACTATTTAATCATTTAGCTCATAAGTTGAATACTTCTAGATGCTTGTATTCCTAAGATGGAAAACGCATGCATTTAAATCATTGATGACAGTCCATTCTTTCGAAATGGGAAAACCCAAAAAATTTGAAAGTCCGGATAACTCTTTTAAGGCTTAGTAGGTGAGTTTTATTGTACCTCTATCTTTGGGTAGTTTCTAGCTTGGACACCATAGGATCGTAACATATGGTAAACATAACTATTCATTTGTTCCTCATTCCCATGACAATTGCACTTTTGTGCCCTTTGAACTTTTGTTCTTTGCATATGAGTCCTCCGGCATGCCTTTCTTTCTGAATTTTTATTCAGGCTCCTCTATCCATAGTGTTCTTTTGTGTGAGAGATGTATTTTCAGCTCACGGACGGAGAATAACTTTTGGCAATTGATATTCATGTTTCTGATACTTTGCTTTGATATGTATTGCTTCTTTCAGGAGTTTTGACTCTTAACAGCCTTTAGGCTTTTGAAATCATGGAATGGGATCATTTATATATAATAGATTGTTTACCTTGCTTCCTTTCCGTGGGTCTTTTTCTATCACTCCCTAGGCCATCTTAGATGTGAAATGGATGGAGCCTTGAAATAGTATTCCAAACCTCTAAATTCTAAGTTATTTTCAGGGGTTAAGCAGGACTTCAATGAGTGCATAGACATTTAGGAAAACTACTTACTAGAATAAATTCTATCAAAAATAAAATGCACAGTCTTATCCCAAAGATTTCAGTTAATCGAGAACCCTGATGCTTTCCATGCAACCAAAAGTTTGCCTCTTTTATTCAAAAACAAACCAAAATAACCAGAAATCAAAGCGGTAAATCAAAATAAAACTGTATCAAATTATTTATGTACAAGGTCATCAAATCAAAAGAAAAATAAAATTGTTCCCACCCCTAAAAATATATCAACTTATGAGTCAAGGGGATAGGCTTGATTGCAGACATGAAATACCTAACCGTGATCTAAATCTGCTATTTTTGAAACCGAAACTATGTCTACCGATTTACAATCACTCCCATCAGCCTGTGAAAATTGGAGATCAGGATGAGTGTCAGTCATATTGTCGGCCTCTTCTGATGCATGATATCTTAGTTCAAGCTCCGTTAGATAATTCCCCAAAACAAAATTTGAAGATTCATTTCCTTCCTCCAACTTAGTGATAGTGTGCTTCATGTAAGGTTCCCTTAAAATTTTGATCCGATTTGGGACCCCTTTATGAGGCAACCATAAATGTGACCAATCTGAAGCAAAATACCCTTTTAACCTTGCGGACCAATCTCGGTTTAGAATTAGTCCATAGCCATCCAGTATGTCAACCACCACAATATCAATAAACTGACATATCTTGTTATTTGTAGATAAACGAATGAGAACATTCTCCATTTCTCCCACTACTTTGACATTAGTTCTATCTAGTTGAGTGACTTCCCAAGCAGTAGGTTTTGGCTGCCCATTAATTTTTTTACAAACTGCAAGTGGCATAACATTCACTAATGATCCAAAATCTACCAAACAATTATGCACCTTATGATTCAGCATTTTTAGAGTCAAAAGGAAAGGTGGGGTTCTAGCTTTCTCTTCTCCGATTGATTCGACATCTTCCTCCACAGGTTGGTTTTCGGTGGGTATCTCTTCCTCTGGCTCTTCAGGCTTTACAGTATTTTCTTTTTTAAACTCTACTTGTTCTTCCATAAGCTTAGCAGGCTTGTTGATTTGCTTCAGATCGTGGCTAATAATGGTAATTTTAGGTAATTCATCCTCAACATTGTTGTTTGGCTGTTTCCTGACATTCTCTTACAACTTCTTAATCTTTGAGATTATTGCATTGTCTTTATTTACCAAATTCATGTCTTTAGTTGTCATTGGTATATTCTCAAGTTTAAGAGTACTTTTTTCTGTATCAAACAGCGAGACACAATCCCATAAAAACATGGTATCATTTTCTTGTTTTTCTATGGTCTTATTACATTTCTCCTTGTTAGAATAATGAACCCATAGTTTACCCACTTAGACATTAATTCATTTATTTTTGTCTTATTTGCCTAGTTCATGTGTCCCACCTTGTGCAAGTTGCTAATTGCCTATCCATAGAGGTCAAACTTGCCATCTTTGACTCATGTAGCACTTGGGAAAGCCTTAGGAATCAAATCTACTTTATTCCTATCCTCCTAGGCGCCCTTCTGCTTTTTCTGCTTTACTGCCTGCTTTTTCAGTGTTTTAAGGCACATAGGAAAGCTAGACTAGATGAGGTGAACTTGTTTTTTGTCCTACACATCCTCCACTCTTTTCTCCATGAAAAATCATGTATGAGCTGCCATTCCACTACTCTTTATCTTTCCCATGTGCCCTTGCCAATTCGTGAGCTCTATGACAGATTTGGGATCAGCTTTTTACACCTATGGGGGATTTGCCTATTTTGAGTAAGCCTGCTTTATGCTAGTTTTGGATGCCTGCTTATGTATTCAACCTCTTGATGTATTCTATATATTCAGCAACCTATGTTATTACATGGTTGGCTATTGTACACTCAGTTAATATAATTTTGTGTTACAGCTCCATATTCAGTCTCCATTGTTAGCAATTTTGCATGATCAATTGATAATTGTTGTGGGTAAAATTAATCTACTACTGGCCTGAATTTATACATGGTATCAGAGCCATTGTAGGTTGTTACTCTCCTTCAAAAAAAAATTTGCAGGTTCGACATCAAGACTGGGAGCCTTCTACTGACAGCCAGGACATATTTTCTAAAGCTATGGATTCACAGAAAACTATCTTAACTCCCTTCAACTATTTTGAATGGAAAGCAGAGATGGAGATCTTGTTGAGAGCGAAAGGCCTCTATAGGGTGACTATGACT